>JAUZST010067153.1:0-22313 GCA_034779995.1 Parotocinclus haroldoi | reverse complement strand
TGCTGAGTTTTAACTTTTAAGCTCTCTGCATATGTATAATGAGGAATAAAAACGGAACAGCAATTTATTGTCTTTTGATTGAAACTTGTTTTTGTGGAGGAAAAAACTAACAAGATGTAGGTTTTCTGGTCTCTTCATTTGTACTGGTAATGCATATTCCGAATAAATTGTTTCTTTTGTTGCAAGTTGATTCACTGTCATTTTCTCTGCAGTTAATACTAGAGGACAACCAAAGGACCTTCACCGTTCGGTTATTATAGATATTACCATTCTGGCACAGCAGTGACACTGACATGATAATGGCACTGGTACGAAGTATTAGAGGGGGGCTGATACATTGTGCAACAGTTTGAATGCAGTTAGTTACTCTATACCTGGAAAGTTTCACTAAATCTACATTTGATTTTACTGAAGTTAATACATGATTTTGAATTAGCCAAGTACTTTAAGGAGGCTGACTCCAAATGCATTAACACAAAATGCTCGTTTCTTGTATTATTATCAGATTCTTTTTTTTACGTTCTGTTTTAATTTTGTTTTAAGATCTCTACGGTTGCGGTACTTACAAATCATAATAGATTCAGAAAGGGTGTACCGGGGCCCTAACTAAATAAATAAAAGATACAGTCTGTGTGTTAAACTAGTTGGCTGGCGAGCAAGGTTAATATAACTGGTGAACAAACAAAAACATGAAAATATGCCATTTTTGGCATACATAAAAAGTTTAAAAAAATCTTTACTGTCCAACAATTAGATATACTGTACTTTCAAAATCAAAGTTATTTATTTAGCATTGTCTCAAATCAGGTTATATAGCAGAGTTATATGTATATATACATACTACATAACTCTATAAACTACCAAAAAGGAGAAAATGTACTGTGAAATTTGCTGAACTATGAAGTTTATAGTATTTACATATATAGTATTTACATATATAGTATTTCTATATATATAAAGTATTTATATAGCGCTTTTTACAATGGTGCATTGTCCTAAAGCAGCTTTACAATCCTATACTATCTTAAAAGGCCAATCCCAAACTGACCAAGGAGGATGGGTCCCTTTTTGAGTCTTGGTCCTAACAAAGTTTCTTCCTTTTACATTCAGGAAGTTTTTCCTTTCCACTGTCACCCTAGGCTTGCTCAATTTGGAATTGGCCTTTTAAGATAATATAAAAAAAAAGCGCTATATAAATCAATTTGAATATACACCCATGGTTTAAATACTGTCCCAACCTTTACTGATTTGGGTTTGCATTGCAGTGGAGAGAAATCTTTAATTCTTAGGGTTCTTAATGCTTATTCTAAAGGGTTAACGTATGTGGAGATGCATATTATAATAAACAATTCATCCGACTATTTCAGGGTTTAAAATGACACGTTCAGCAGTACTTCGTTTTATGACCTCATATATTGTAACAGCGTGTGTATTTTGTCAGTGTGGCGAAAGGGCAGTTCATGAAGGCTAATTACTTCATGCCCTTTAAAAAGGGGTCATGGTCGTTCCATACTGTGGGACACAAACTCGCACCTTGCCATTCTGTCATATTTTAACTGCGCGAAGCGTTTTTGCGCTGTGGCGCAGGGTGTGTTTTCTCACCCCTCTCGTTCCTCACTGCGTAACAGAGAGTGTTGAGAGATTTTGGAGGATCAGACGGCTTGTGAAAGCTGCTAGGCATAGAGTCAGATTTATTCACCAAACATTTCCCTCACAAGACGATGTAGGATGACATATGTCAGGGCTAAAGACATTCAAACTCAAATTTTCACAACTCGCACATTTCATGTTACCAAACATTCCTTTTGGCAAGTCAATTATGGTATCTACTTTGTTCACATGTACATTTAGGAGACAGAGCAACTTACAACTGATATAATCTTATAGTCTAAGCGTATGTGCGGTAGCCTAGTCGTTAAAGTGCTGGACTCTGGACCTGATGGTCCTGTGTTCCAATCCAACCACTGCCAAGCTGCCACGGTTCGGTCCTTAACCCACCATTACTGTATCATATGTAAGTCGCTCTAGATAAGGGTGTCTGCTAAATGCCGTAAACGTAGATGTAAATAAGTACCCAATTTGAACTCTGGACCTTCTGATCCACAGTGTAGTACCTTAACTTCTAGGCTACCATATCATGTTCACAAATTATGAAATGAATTTCAGAATTTGTTGGCACACTGGTACAATGGTTAGTGTTTATTTTTCACATTTTCACAGCTACATCGACCCCCAGATTGGGCATGTGCAAAGCTAAGGGTCTCCTGCCAGCCAATATAAAGTACTACCTCCTACCATCCCCAAAATGTAGCTTGTTGCAGCAAACAGGATGTTGTCTTGCTTTTCTTTTACCCCACTTTTCTTTAAAGAATGTTTATAGTGCAGACATATTCTTAGACCACCTTGCACGTACCACTCACAGATTTCGGCATAATAAAGTGAACGGACTAATGCATGAATGTCTGAAAACTGTGGAGCAGTGCCTAAACTTCATCTCCTGGACTAGTTTTAAAGTTGGTTTTAATGAGTTTTGTTGTATCATCATGAGTGCCATTAAATGCACTTAATAATCTGATTATAATTGGATTTCTGCAGGTAACTCTTTATTTATGTAAACATCAGGCAGTGGAGAACTGTCCCAGGATCAGAGCTGTGCCACCATCAAATGTGGTTGTCAGGTCTGCCTGTTCTAAACAAAATTGGCATTATTATCTTTAAGTCACTTAAAATAATGGTAGTTGGGGGTAGCCGGTTTTTAGGGCTATTTGTCTCTCTCTCTTACTTTTACTTTCTCTAAGTTGGTTTTGCCTAACCTCTATAGTTAAAGGGAAAATAAATATACATTTAGGAGTGATTAATTGGGAACTTTTTTACATTCTTTTTTGTGTCAATTTGTTACTTTTGGTCTTGTCACCCTAGACCCTGGCTGCTTATTTCTCTCTGCTGATGTGCCACTCAGCATCTTGGTGTAATATCCAACCTCAGTTCAACATCAGCTTTTTGGCTGACCATGAAATTTTGGCTTCCAGGTATTTCAATATTTCAATATACCCTAATCATAATACAACCACCCCAAAACCTAACAGTGGAAAAGTGATTTTTAATGCATTTTGCAATTGATCATTGGACTGCAGTACTTAATTCAGAATCTGTGTGGTTTATAGTGTACAGTGATGTTTGTTTGCTGCAGATGTTGTATAATTGTTTTATTCTGGCATAGCATCAGACCAAAGGTTTGTCTAAATCATTAAGTTTTAAAAAGCAGTGTTGGAGCAGTGGTTAGTGCTGTCATCTGTTTCTATTCTCCACCCAGTATTTTTGTATGCCAAGTTTACATTAATTAACATTGTCTCTAAAAAAAACTTCAATCTTATATTATCTCAAAAGACCAATTCAAATTGAGCAAGCCTAGGGCGACAGTGGAAAAGGAAAAACTCCCTGAAAGTAGAAGGAAGTAACCTTGGGAGGACCAAGACTCAAAAAGGGACCCAAAAGGTAGCCTGGATGTTAATTGAACAATTACTTCAAAGTATACTTATTTTGTTATTAATTTTGAATTTAATGACTAATTTAAATTCTATATTTGATTTAAATTATATTATTTACTTGATTTTCTCGAATATATACTGCTTAAAACAATACAGTGTAACGTGTTCCTTTTATTTTTTTGAGCAGTATATATTCGAGAAAATCATGTAAATAATATAATTTAAATCAATAACAGAATTTAAATTAGTCATTAAATTCAAAATTAATAACAAAATAGATTTTATGAGTCCCCATAAGACTTATCAGAAGCATTTGATTGACTAACTGCTATAACTAGGAGTTCAAATGGAATTGCGGCAATGACTGCATAAGTGCCTACCTTTACAGTCAGAACCATTTGCCCTTGGTACCCAAGGAAAATCCCAACAACTCAGCAACGACCTCAAAAAGAAAACAGCTGACCACAAATTTTAATCAACTGAAGGTCCTGCATGCAATTGTATTAAGGATTGTTTGCAAAAATACAAATTGTTGAACCAGACAGACACTGAATTGTTGGTGCAAGTGAAACGCTTCAACAGAAAGGAGATCTACACCCCATCTACCTATCTACATCTACCATTAGACCTGCCCTTGAAATTCTGTCACAAACTAAATTAAACCTACATTAAAAAGCAAAACAAACTCTTTGCACCTATAATACCTTCCACTCATCTGTGAAGGCTTTTTGCTAGATTTTGGACTGTGTCTGTGGGAATTTTTGCCCATTCATCATGAAGAACAGTTGTGAAGACAGACACTGATGTTGAAAGAGTGAGCCTAGATCTCAGTCTCTGTTCTAGCTCAGCACATTAAGGTTTGATGGGGTTACGGTCAGGTCCCTGTGCAGGCGATTCTCGTACATCCACATCAAACACGTCTAACCACGCCTTTAAGGTCCTTTCTTTGGGCACTGGGGCACAGTCATGCAGGAACAGAAAAGGGCCTTTCCCCAACTTTTCCCACAATATAGCAAGCATAAAACTATTCTAAACTTCTTTGTTTGCTGAACCATAAATATTTCCCTCCACTGGAACTAACGGGTTTAGACCAGTCCCTATAGCATTATCCCTCCTCCACCAAACTTTACAGTTGGCACAATCACCTGGCACTTCAAACTCTGATTCATCCATGAGACTGTCAGATAGAGAAGCATGTTTTTTCAATCCACAGAACATGTTTTCACTGCTTCAGAGTCCAGTGCTTGGTGATGCAAGTCTTGCATGCAGGTGCATGAACATGGAAACCAGTTATCAGCAGTTATATCCCAAATGAAAACTCTATGCAGAACAACTGGATGCAGACCAGGTGCAGTATGGTGGTCTAGTCTGATCATTTACTAAATAAAGCCAGACTGACACTGTTTACATCTACCACACACACAAATGGGTCTGTGTAGGATGTCAAAACCTAATTGTCTTACTGTATTAATGATTCATCAAAGCGTGCAGAAATATGTCATATTGAAGTGGCGCCATGCAGAGCTCATCTTAACCTCTTAACTCAAACCTGGGGTACCTAAAGTAAGATTGCACCGCTCCGGAGTCCGCTTCCTGTACATTTTCTCTCTGAGTTTTTTTCTAGGCTATGTTTTTCTCGCACGTTGCAAAGACATGCATCAGGTCTACCAGCGTCTCCAAAGTGTCCCTGGGTGTGTGTGTTTCCCTGAAATGGACTGGATGAACGATGTCCATGGTTGTCTCCCACCTTGGCCCCTTTGTTGCTTGTTGTTTAACCCCACCCTCATGTGCATAGTTAGTTCTGAGATCTGAGAATGTCTTGAAAGCCCTGGATGTCACTTTGAGACACAAGAATTCCTTTTCCCCATCTATTCTTGGATTCATCTCTTATTTGCTCTTATTTATCAGTATTTACACCTATCTATTTTAAATTTACAATGGGAATCAGAGGGCAAAATATCTCTGAATCTGATAATAAACATAAATACATATTAAGCAGAAACTGTGCTATAAATTTTACATTTTGAATTTTTCCTGGCAAACAATATGCAGTATTTTCCCGCACTAAGATGAGGAAGTCATTAGTGCGTGATATAGATTCTCACATAATAGAATAGCCATGGTCGTGCAATAAACGTGCTTTATTTTTCACTTTCATTAAAGTATTCAATAAATTACAAGAGATATACAATACTTCATTTTATAATCCTATGTAGTCATGGTTACGTTTAAAACGTGTGTTAGGTGCACTATTTACTACAATACTCCCCAGCACTCTGCACTGTGTGACGTTATGATTCACGTGTTGGGTGCGATAAACTGTAGTGAGGAAAAGTCACAATCCTGTTTTAAAGACCTATAAACGCTTTGAGATTTGATTTATATCTATATATCTGTCTGTACTGCTCACAAAAATTAGGGGATATTTCAAAATTATTGTCTTTAATTAAATGGTTGATGGATTTGTTGGAATTGATTCCCCTAGATATTGGGGAGTGCCTGTGTAATGTATAAATCCACATTTGCTACACTTTCATCATCTACAGTCTTATTTCTAGGTCTTTTTATATAGTGTTCTTATTTTGACCTCTGCTTACTTGGATTTGATAACAGAATAGATTTAGCTCAGATGAATATGTCTGAACTCCAGCCATGATAAAGTTGAATAAAGAGACTCGATGAGTACACCCTGACTTTGGCTCCATTTGTTCCAGCTGCTCAGACCTGGTTGTGTATTGGTTAGAACAGCTGTTTAGCATATATTAGCAGTGTGTAACATGGCCGTCCTGCGCCAGATCAGAGTGTGTGTGTGTGTGTGTGTGTGTGTGTGTGTGTGTGTGTGTGCACTGCAAAGATGGAGAGTCCCTGCGGTTTAAATGTGCTCTGACATTTCCTCAGCTCTTTCTGGCTCTTTCTGTCTCACTCTCTCTCTCTCTCTCTCTCTCTCTCTCCCTCCCTCTCTCTCTCTCTCTCTCTCTCTCTCACTCCTTTAGTGACTCTAGGCTTCATAAATAAATGACCTCTCAGTTGAAAACGCCGCGGCTCTATCTGCTGGTTCAGGAGTCTCTCTCTGAAAGGTCAGCAGCCAGGGGACCCGTGTGCGTCTGCAAAACAAATTAAGTGAGAGAGATGAATGCAAAGCAAAGCGCCCATGTTTATTGATGGCCACCATTTAGAGTCCCCATGTGTAGTCCCATTTTTCAGGCTCTGCGCTTTTTGAAAATGAATTCGGAGCAGGGACGTTTCTGTCTGCAACGCTCGGTTTCATCTCTGCTCACAGGATCTCACAAATCACAGAACGGAAGGAAACCTATAAGATTTATTATATGTATATATTATAAATATGTGTATATTTAATTATAAAATAAAGGTTACAAATACATTTTATAAATTGATGGTGGCTGCTGATTGTTCTCACCTCACATACCCATGATATAATATGAACATGATATAATATGAACAAGTCTGTATTGCTCTTTAACCATATTAATTACAGGGCTCAGTTCATGGTTAATGGGCATTTTAGTTTACTGTAGGGCAGATGTAAATGATTGTTGATGTTTTCATGAATGCATGTTAGTGAATAAAGCATTTAAAGCCTTAGAAAGTTTGAATTGAAAATCCACCCAGCGTTATCAACACAGAAAGGTCAAAACTTTTGTTGTTCAACACAAGTAACTGACGATGAAATTGATGATTTTGATGTCCAGGGAACGCAGCTTCCGTATCATGGCGACAGACTTCAACAATCTACATTCAGATAGATCACCAGTTTCACACAGCACTGTTGCATCCCTCATAGCCAAGTTCAGAGAAACCAAGACTGTAGGTAACAAGCCATTCAGTGATCGTCCGATGAACGCTACTGACAAAGAACATCAACACTGGTTCAGCAGCCTTTGCGAACAGTCCATGAAGCAGCATGCGGCGTGTCCTGTGACTTATGATTCATCCAGTTTCCTGTGACTTTTGACTCACCTGTACACGTATCAGGATAAAAAAATAGCTTGGGGGAATAAGTAAGATAAAAATAAGCTTAGGGGTAGGTTTTCCCACAATCCTGGTGGAAAAGATCTATAGGTAAGGCACATGAGCTCAACATATAAGTTCATTTTTATGAAAAACTGAACTAGCTGGATTTTACCCTCACGCTGATGATTCATCTGACATGTCACACTTCCCCTTGTGATTTACATTCACTCTTAAATGATTTTAATAGTGATTTCTTTGCTAATATGTCCAAAATCCTCAACACTGAAATAGATCTCTGTCCAGCTATGGAGATCTCTGGAGTTCTTATAGACTTCACTGAGCTTTAGAATACTAGAGTGCCTTTATTGTCGCTGTACAAAAAGATTAAAAGCCACTTCCTCACAGTACAAACGTACTAAGAAAGACAAAATTAAAAAAAATAAAAATTCTAAAATAACATAAATATATATGAATTCTAACACAAGATCATGTACAGTAAATATTTCACAGTGTTGTCAGTATGTTAAATATTGCACAGCAAGTGGGTAAGAGAAAGGCGAAGTGGCAAGGTTTGTCCTTACATTAACTCTTTAAAATGTCTCTGACATCTCAGTGCCTCTTGACCTCATTTTCTCTACTCTTTTTTCTTCCTTTTTCTAATTATTATTCAATATTTGTATATATGGTCTGCATCTGTGTATACATAGATATAGATTGTATAAATGTGATTGTATGTATGTATGTGTATTTATGCATTTTTTGCACCTATCATCCTATCCATCTTCATTTTCTTCATCTTTTGGTGGTGGCCAGAAAGGGTTGGTGGGAGGGTGGATATGGGTTTTATTATTTTGGTACCTTGGAGGTAGTAGTGTAACAAATTCCTATTGGAAGCAGTCACTGTAGCCCTAAATACAAACAAAAAAGCAAAAAAACAACTTTAAAGTAATAGTTTTTGTATTTGCTTTAGGCTAAACAGCATACAGGCAAAATGGCTGGTTAAGTCAGAAAAATGCAGGTTACAAATCAGTTCATGGGCTGTAAGAGCTCAGACTGTGAAGAACAAACTAGTTTTTTTGTAGAATAATCCATATTTTCACACTTTGTATTGTGAACACACCAATTACTCAATTTTAAATTCTCACTTCCAAATTCTGAGCTAAGTCAAATGCACATTTTTTTTTAAACCGAATATTGTTTAAAAGTAGCTTTAGAAAAGCATAGGTCCACAGCCATAATTGAGGAAGTCTAGAATGACAGTGACAAGGGAAAACTCCCTAAACGTTATAAGGAAGCAACCTTGGGAGAACCAAGACACAAAAAGGGTAAAAAACAAGTACATATCCAGCCTAGCATTGTGGATAATAATTAAGGTATTGTACTATCCACCAGACGATCCAGGGAACAAATTCCACCTCTGCCAAATTTGTATCAACTGTATATTGCTCTCAATATGGGTGTCTACCGGGTGACGAAATGTAAATGCAAATAAAATTGTGGGTAAATGGCTTAGGCTCCAGAGAGTAATGAATATGGTACAGTTCTCTTGCGGTGAAGTTGAAGGATTCGTCGAGCTGAGGTGGATTGAAGTCATAAAGGGATTCGTTAAGGATCCCTCTCTCTAACAGCTCGACTTCCAGTGTGTCACTTTGCCTCTGCCACCCACAAAACCCATAGAAAATTCTTCTGATCTCCAGCACAGACCAGCTTTATATGCAAGAAATGTGTTTTGCTGAGACTTGCTCACATCTCTGAGTGTCAGTGATGCTTTTTATGCACCCCCCTTTATAAAATGGTGCCAGTACTGTATGAAATTTAAACAGAACAATGTGGGTGTTCTAGGTGCTTGTGTCACTTTGTGCAGTACCTAAAGCTCCTTTGTGCTGCATATTATCCACCGTCTCCTCTGAGCAATTAGAGAACATTCCAAACAGAGCCTGGAGGTAAATGTTATGTGTTACGTGACATTACATTGTATCAACTGATCAAAAGATGCGAGAGTAAAGTGTCAAAATGTTCTTCAGCAGCACAACAATGCCGAAGTGTCAAATGAAAAATGGCCCAGATCTTATGACCAATTAAAAAGGCTCTTTTAAAGCACACAAAAATAAAAGGGTGTGTTAAGATATCTACGTTTAGATAGCAAGAAGAGTGGCAGCACGGTGGTATCTGTCTAGAGTCTGAATTAGGTTTAATCATTTAGCAGAACGCCCTTATTCAGAGCAACTTACAATTCATGCAGTCTTACAATCCAAGCAATTGTTGGTTAAGGGCCTTGCACAGGGATCCAACTGTGGTAGCTTGGCAGAGGTGGGATATAAACCCTAGACCTTCCGGTCTATAGTCCAATACCTTAACCATTAGGCTATCACAGTCAGTTGTTAAGAGCTTTTCTCAACACCCAACAGTGGCATTATGAAAGAGGTGGGATTTAAATCCTGGCCCTTCTGGTCCTATACGTCCTATACCTACAACAACGAAGTCACCACAATCCATATTTCTATGTTCCTCCCATGTCTCTGTGGGTTCCCTCTGGATGCTCTGATTTGTACCCACATTCCAAAGACCTGCATTAGATAACTGTCAGCACAGGGACTTTCTCCCTATCACTGTCATCTGCGGCTGTCTAGACTAGGCTTATGTAAATTGACCTTTCTAAAATGTTTGAGTTTGAGTGTGTGAGAATGATACCTGCGATGGACTGCACCCTGTTAAGGGTTGGTTCTTGCAATGCACGCTGTGTTGCGGCATAGACTCCGGCCCCCTGTGACCGTGAAGTGGAATAATGCTATAGAAAATGAATATATGCTTTAGGACAAAGTGTGCTGTTAGCTGCACTATAGAGCTGATATATGTTGAAGTATTGCCATTTTATCAGAGTTCCAGCTGGGTCTGCAGACACCACCAGAGGGTGGCAGAGGCAGGATGCCCTATAAACTCATTTGCCCAGAATCAATGGCAAAGTCATGTTGTGTTAAAACATTCATGCCTAACAAGCAACCCCTTATTTTTTAGTTATTTTAGTTAATAGAATTAGGTCACAGCAGGGGGGAAAGCTTTCTCATACTTGCCCCCTAGCTATGGAATAACCTTTTCCATGTTAGTTAGGGATTCAGACACTCTCCAAATGTTTAAGTCTAGGCTAAAACATTCTTATATACTTAGGCTTTTTGCTAGATTTAGACGCATAGCTCAGGTTGGTTCTTGCCTCTAGGCTGTGTTACCTTCTGGTGCTCCCCCTTTAGCTATGCTGCTACAGTTAGTGCTGTCGGAGTTTCATGCTGCACCTGGGATCAGTGATTGATAATAGATTCTGTGCTCCTCACCCATAAGTAACTACATTTTCTCTTTTCTCTCCGAGCTGATGTTCCCGTGCCAGTTACAGCACCTCACACTTAGATGCTCCTCCACCTCAGCATCACTCTACTGGTCTTTGCCAACAGAAACCAGTCCTACCAGAGTGCAGGAACTCCCTCCATCATTCAGTCGACTAGGAGACGATGTGCCTCCAATAACCTACCGCTGAGGACTCAATATCTTAAATGTATTTCGTTATTTAATTTAAATGTTATTATTATATTACATTGTATTATTTACTTAATTTTACTATTACTACAACTTAACTATTTCAATTAACATCTAGACCACAGAAGGAGGATGGGTCACTTTTTGAGTCTTGGTCCTCCCAAGATTTCTTTCCTTCTATAAATTTTCCTTTCCTTTTCCTAGGGTTTGGAATTTGGGATTGACCTTTTGAGATAATATAAGATTGTAAAGCTGCTTTGAGAGAGCACTATATAACTTTATATGAGATGCTAATGGTAAATGGTATGGTTAAGAGAGAGAGGGAGAGAGCGGGGGGGGGGGGGCGGTGTTGAGAGAAAGAAATATTAAATGCCATTTAACAAATAATTTATGTTGATACAATGAGCACAGTGGAAGAAAAATGCTTGGAACTTGAAAATGCTTGGAGCAGAGAACTTGAAGCTAGAAAGAAGTAAAAAGTTCAAGTGAAAGAAAAGCAGCATTGAAAGAAGGCAGTCAACTAATTTGGGTTTGGGAATCATCCCTTTCTCAATTGAATCATCCTCTTGCTATCCTCAATTTTGAAACAGGAATGTTTGTAAAAAAAAACATTTGCAGAAGCCACTTTAAATTCCTTGATGTTGGCAGTTGCCATTTATTGTCAGTTATTTGTTTATTTTTCCCGCCATTTTTATAGCCTCCTCTTATACTCCTTTTTCATTTGTTTCCTGTGAATGACTATTTCGGTGATTCATTCATCCATTCACCGGCCAATGCAGGGGCACTGGAAGCCCAAAGCAGAGCAGAGCACAAGACTGGCACCAATCACAGCGTTCACCCGAAAACAATTATAAGACATATATGATGGGTCGGGCATTGAATATTGTCTAAGTGAGAGGAGATTGGACAAACCCTACTATCCTTAGTGTGTCATATATTGCGTTTCCTTGTGTTCTCTGGCCTCTGATTGGGACAAACATTATATACGTTGTACACAATATAAATATGCTATATTTCTACCATTCTATTAACACTGTAGATTTGTGAATCATAATTAAGGTTTTATCATCTGGTAATGTTAATTAAGTGTAAATGTCCCTTTTATGACACCATGCACGGTGCAAGCTGATTTGGAGGTGAAGCAATGGTGACCTCTAATGGTTTGTCTTGTTTTCAGTTTGCCTTCCACTGCCTGTATAAATAGTGCATTCTATTGGTAAAGTATTATTTAGTAGCCAACAATTTATCATTTAGAATGATAACCATAGTTTTTGTTTAATACATTAAGTAATTGAAATAACAATTAACTAGGATAACTTTGCACGTCTGAAGAAACTTGATAAGAAATGCTTATTTTGGAAGGGTGGCACCCAAGATAACACTTTTTTTTGGAAGGGGAAAAGAGTGAAAAGGCTAAGATATGCAAAAGCTCCCAAAGACTGGAATAAATATCAATGAAACGTCAGTTTGGGTCCAATCGTCAAAATTATGTTACAAGTGATAATTCTTATTATTATTGCTAAGACAAAAAATCTAATAGTGGTCTAAGACTTTTGCTCAGTACAGCTATATAAATAGTAAATAGTCTAATAAATAAATGATCTTTCTATCGGCATGCATTTCTAAATAATGTGAAAAGAGTATTCACTGTATTTTTTCTATCTACCTACTCTGCATTTATTATTACAAATTATTTGAGTAATTAAAAAGCCAAGTAATTTAGTTTATTTTTTAAATTAAAAAAACAAGGCTGCCCAGTGAGGTTTGGTCCATTTTTGAGTCTTGTTCGCCTTTGGGGTTCTTAGGATAGTGGACTGTGGATCAGAAGGTCCAGAGTTCAAATCCCAACTATGTCACAGTTGGGTCCCTGAGCAAGGCCCTTAACCCTCAATTGCTTAATGAGACTGTATTAAATGACATAAATGTAAAAACTGTATATGAATAAAATTTGTGCAAATGACCTGAATGTAATTTTAAGAAAGCTACACGCAGCCCAACTGATTGAAGAAAACTTCCTGTAGTATAGAGCGTACACTGTATGTAGGTCACTAGGTGTTGTGTTGTGGGACAGTGGGACATGAATGAGAGTGGACAGAGCCCAGGCGGAGGTGGATGCGATCCTCCCTGCGGTCAGTACTCCCTCTGTCCTTTAGCCAAAGTGACATTATGGGGACAGAGCAGCGTCCAGCCACGTTACACTCACACAAATACACACACTGGTTAAAATATACCTGCAGGACATAGAAACACGGCAAACATGCCAATATAGTGCACTTAAAAAAAAGAGCTAATTAAGGGTTCTTACTTGAAAAAGGCAAACCAAAAAAAGCTACTCTTTACTGCATGGAAATATGACCAAAAGCTGACCCAAAAATGCCTGGAACCCAATTGGGGTAGCGATAAGGATGGAATGTTTTTAGTCTTGCATTAGTCATGCGGTGCAGCACGCCCTCTAGTGGTACAAAAGTGGAATTCCATTACAAACAGTCATGCTATATACGATTCCCTTCACAGATATCAACTGCAGCGAACAAATCAATGGCAACCGTGCAGACACCAACCCAAAAGTATCTAGGAATGTATGAGGGCCGGTCATGGCCTCCTGGTCCAGCTTGGCCCTTAAAATAATCACTTGGAGGCCAAACAGGATGGAAAAAAAAAAAAAAAAAAAATCGCTGTTGGTTTTGGTAGACTGAGGTCAAACTTGCACAGTACCTATAAGGATTGTAGATACTTGTGCATCTTATGTAAATTAAAGTGAAATTGATTTATATATCACTTTTTACAATGGTGCATTGTCTCAAATTAGCTTTACAATTTTATATTATCTTAAAAGGCCAGTCCCAAGTTGAGCCTAGGGTGACAGTGGCAAGGAAAAACTCCCTGAATGAAGAAGCAAGAAACCTTGGGAGGAGCAAGACTCAAAAAGGGACCCACCCCCCATGGGTGGCCTAGATTTGAACTGAAACAGTTACATTTGTGTTAATAGTAAACTTGAGCAAAAAATAACAACGAAATGAAATAATGTAAGAGATTTGAGATATTGAGTCCTCAGTGGTAAGTCCCTGGAGGGACATTGTCTCCTGATAACTGGGTATGATATGATGGGTACTCAAAAAGGTAATCCGATTTCATATTTCTTTTAACTGTAATAAGGATTACTTTAGACACTCCTTCCTTGGAAAAAGTAATCCCATTACTTATTGTGTACTTCCTGGAGAGAGTGCAGTATAGAATTACATTGCAGATATTAGAGTAATAAATTCTGTTGAAGCCCATATGGCTGTGTTGTGCTTCTTCAAGACAAAACGAGCAAAGAAAATGCAATTAATCATTTAATTAATCCATGAATGCAACACAAACAGTGCAACTAAACCCTTTTATCATTTGACAGCACGAATACACGGACAAAAACATCAACTTAGGTATTTTTGTAGGTATTTCAGAATAAAGCACATTAACCCATTCAGTCCTGAATTGATTTTAATGCAGTAAACTTTATTCTGTGCCATATGTTTGTTCAGAGGATCATTATACACTGCTTACAAAAATGAGGCGATATTTAATTATGGGATAATTAATTTTGTAGTATCCCCTTTTTTTTGTGAGCAGTGCATACTTCAGTACCTCCATTTTCAGCACTTAAATAAATTTCCAACATGGTTCCAAAATACTGGAATGACATAAAATGACATAAAACGGGTCTTTGTAACACCAGACTTTGTAGTCTGGCGCCATTTGGCATTGATAGGACTGAAAGGGTAAAGTAAGCCAGCATACACAGAACCACAAACAACCGAAATGGAGTTCCACATGCACAAGTACAGTGAGAGCGGTCTCAACTATCGATTGTAAGGATGCATTGAAGCCGAGGCAGACTTGATGTTCGTCTTAATGCTGCTTGGCATTTTTCCTGAGAAGTAAAAACAATCAAGCATTAGTTACTTATAGAGCACTTTTAAAATAAACTGTAACTTCACAATAAAGGCTTTATGATCATGTAAAGGGCCAGAGATGACAATTGAGATGAAATTGAGACGCATCAGGCAGAAACTTTCAAATAAATCAGACTCGTATGAGGGCTCTCCTTTGGGTCCGAACAGACAATTGGCTAAAGTACCTCAGAGTCCTTCTTTAGCCATGCACAAATATGAAGTGAATATAAAATTCAAATTGCTCAGATCGGATTAAGCCTACAGATCAGATTTGCTTCGATAAACCTGACCGCTGTTTCACTCATAAGATCTGGCAACCCTGGAACCCAGAGACTCTGAATCATGGTACAGTGGGTACGGAAAGTATTCAGACCCCTTAAATTTTTTTCACTCTTTGTTTCACTGCAGCCATTTGCTAAAATCCAAAAAGTTCATTTTATTTTTCATTAACGTACACTCAGCATCCCATCTTGGCAGAAAAAAAACAAACATTTTGAATTTTTTTTTTTTAGGTTTGTTAAAAAAGAAAAAACTGAAATATCACATGGTCATAAGTATTCAGACCCTTTGCTGTGACACTCCTATTTAACTCACAATCTGTCAATTTCTTCCTATCCTTCTTGAGATGGTTCTACTCCTTCATTGGAGTCCAGCTGTGTTTAATTAACCTGATTGGACTTCATTAGGAAAGGCACACACCTGTCTATATAAGACCTCACAGCGCACAGTGCATGACAATGCAAATGAGAATCATGAGGTCTAAGGAACTGCCCAGGGAGCTCAGAGACAGTATTGTGGCAAGGCACAGATCTGGCCAAAGTTCCAAAAAAAATCTGCAGCACTCAAGGTTCCTAAGAGCACAGTGGCCTCCATAATAAAAGATGTTTTGGACGATAAGGAACTCTTCCAAGACCTGGCTGTCCAGCCAAACTGAGCAATCGTGGGAGAAGAGCCTTGGCGAGAGAGGTAAAGAAGAACCCAAAGATCACTGTGGCTCCACTCTGAGCTCCAGAGATGCAGTAGGGAGATGGCAGAAAGTTCCACAAAGTCAAAGTCATCACTGCAGCTCTCCACCAGTCGGGCCTTTATGGCAGAGTGGCCTGACAGAAGCCTCTCCCCAGTGCAAGACATATGAAAGTCTGCATAGAGTTTGCCAAAAACACATGAAAGACTCCCAGACTATGAGAAATCAGATCCTCTGGTCTGATAAGACGAAGACTGAACTTTTTGGCATTAATTAAAAGCGGTATGTGTGGAGAAAACCAGGAACTGCCCATCATCTGCACTACACAATCCCAACAGTGAAACATGGTGGTGGCAGCATCATGCTATGGGGGTGTTTTCCAGCTGCAGGGACAGAACGACTGGTTGCAATTGAAGGAAAGATGAATGCGGACAGATATATCCTGGAAGAAAACCTCTTCCAGAGTGCTCAGGGCCTCAGACTGGGCCGAAGGTTCACCTTCCAGCAAGACAATGACTCTAATCACACAGCTAAAATAACAAAGGACTTTAGAACAGCTCTGTGACCATTCTTGCTTGGCCCACAGCCAGAGCTCTGACCTAAACCCAATTGAGCATCTCTGGAGAAACGTGAATATGGTCTACCAACGTTCACCATCCAACCTGACGGAATTAGAGAGAATCCCCAAATCAAGGTGTGACAAACTGTACTAGCTCAAAAGGGAGCTTCTACTAAATACTGAGCAAAGGGTCTGAATACTTATACCATGTGATATTTCAGTATTTCTTTTTTAATAGTTTTACGTCACACCTTTCTCTGAGATTATTGATCAGTCGGAAGGTAGAAATCCAATCCAGTCATGTATACCCTGAGCATTCCCATGAATCAATTACCCAAGTGCATGCAGCAACATTGACTGGATTGCTGATGAAATAACTGATAACTGTCAGTTTTGAGATTACTAAGGGTTCGTAAATGCGCGTCTCACACTGTGGGGACCGAATGACTCCTTAAGGTTAGAAAGATCTGACATCTTTTACCTTGTAAGGAAATTTGGCTTGGATTTTCACATGCAGAAAACTGTAACCTTCCTTTGAAAAAACAAGAGAGGAAAATATTTGCTGTAGGTTACTGAGGTTAAGCTAAGGAGTAGGTGTGGCATTAATTAGCTATTAATTAGCTAGACCCCACAAAGATAATGGGATGTGTTTATGTGAGACGTGTGAGTAAGTACTGTATTATAGTATATATTCTTGGTGTGTCCCCAGAAAGTAGAAACATCAGATATTGTTCATAATGTTAACAGAGCCAAAAGGTTTTCCTTTCAAGTTTAGGTTAGTTACACAATTAATAAGATTGCTAAGCAAACGTAATCATTATGTCAATTATACAAGTACCCATAAATGAACGTGTGTGTTAGACGAATTTAAGCGTATTACCAGGCTGACCAGGTTGCTGCTGTGCTACTGCTCCCCCTATGCCCGCCTGATGGCCCGGAGTCCCTGCGATGGTGACCTGCTGCAGAGTGGGTCCGCCTGTCATCATGGTTTGTCCCGGATGCCCAGGAGCCACCGCGGTGGGCGGTCTGCACTTAGACAGACCCTTTCCAAAACTGACTGCTGCCACCAGGGCGGTGGTGTCTGTTGGGTTGAACCACGGCTTGTTTTGCCGTAATGCTGGAGAGACAAAGACAGATGCACAACTTAAATGAGTGTACAATTTACATACTAAGGCAACACAACTAACATAAACCTGATCACCCTGACTTATTGGGGGGCGCTTAAGATTCAGATTTCAGAAAAAAAACTGACACCAGGAGGTTTTAATTAGGGAGTTGCAGAATTGGCGAAATGCAGTGCCTAAACCAGGGCTGCACACCCCAGCACACCCCCACAGTATCATTTATACAAACGCAACGTCATGCGACGTCTTATTGAACAAACCAAAATAAACTGACAAATCACATTTTACAGTGGAATCTCAAATATAAAATCAAATTATTTCCTTGGCTCTAAAGAAGTGCAAATGGAAAGTTGATGCACGAGCAGTTTGATGTATGAGCATTTTCAAAAACAATATCAACCTCAATATCCTTTCTCAGTAGCTAGTGAAGTCTCTACATAAAGACCTTTAAACATACTCATAAGACATGTTGGGGCTACAGCATGCTGGAACAGAAAAGGCTCTTCCTAAAACTGCTTGCACAAAGCTGAAAGCATACAATTGCCCAAAATGTCTGGGTATACTGAAGCATTAAGATTAACCCTCACTGAAACCAAGGGGACTAGGGTAACTGCTGTAAAACCACCGCACAGCACCATCCCTCCCTCCCCAACTTTACAGCTGGCAGAATGCAGTGAGGACGGCTAAAAGTCTCCTGGCATTCGCCAATCCCAGACTCAGTCCCTCAGATTGTGAGAAGGATAAGCCAGATTTGTTTCCCCACAGAAGACGTCTCTACTGCTCCAGAGTCCAATAATGGCGTGCTTTACATCACTTCATCCAACACCTGCCATTGCGCTTAGTGATGCAAGGCTTTCAAGCGGCAGCTTGGGCACGGAAACCCATACCATGAAGCTCCCGGTACACAATGTTTGTGCTTACATTAATGCCAGGGCAGCTTTGGAACTCCAGCAAAGTGTTGATGACTTTTATTCACCATGGGCTTCAGCACTCCGATACCCCACTCTGTAACTTTATGTGGTCTGACACCTTGTGGTTGAGTTGCTGTGCCTAATAAATGTTTTCACTTTTCCATAACCACTCACAGTTGATCATGGAATGTCTAGGTGAAACATTTCACAAACTGACTTGTTTCAACATTGGTTCCCCATCTAGGGTTGTTCCTGCCCTTGCGCCCAGAGTTGCCAAGTGGGCACCGGCTGGCCCGCAACCCCGTGCGGATTAATCGGAAAATAATGGACGGATAGACGGACGAACTTGTCACAACTGTGGCATCCTATTACAGGACCAAGCTCCAGTTTAGTGAGCTCTTAAGAATGGTCCATTCTTTCACAAGCATCTCATTTATCTTATAACCTGACGGCTAAGCAAAATCAAATGTGAGCACACACCGGCACTTTCAGCATCTCGGTCATCTCTAGGGTTGTTGAGCTTCTCCAAAAGGCTTGAGCAATGTTTGTTCAGAGCCTGGATCTGTTTCTGTTAAATAATAATAATAATAACCATCAACATCATCATCATCATCAGCTATCATTATACGTATATCATATTATTCATTATACAACAGTAAGTTCTAACAATTCAGTGGGTTGTCACCGTGCTTTTATTTAATATGCGCATGAATTTTTCACAAAAAAAATAAAAATAAAAATACTGCCAAAGTAACAAGTGGCAGTCCTTATGCACAAATACAGTATAAAACGTGCAAATGCAACAATCCCTATCCTTTTATTATTTGCAGATTGCAATTCAATGTAACATTACGTGGTTACATTGTGCGTTATATAATTGATAGGGACTTTGTTGTTTACTTACTTTTTAGTGGAAGGACTTGACAGTATTAATGAAATTCAAGGCTTGTTTGTTTTCTTTCGTTTCTTTCTTTTGTTGTAAGAAATGTTGCATCACAGCAACAGAACACACTGTTCTATTATGGTTGTGTGTTACTGTCAATAACATCACAAATTCAAAGCCTTTTAGATACTACACTGATTACTTAGGCAGCAGACCCCAACAGGGCGTGTGTTATTGTAAATAACATGACGGCTGTGATGATCTATGGCACTCGCCGATGTTATTCGCAATAGCACACTCCCTGTTGGGTTCCTTTGCTTAATTAATCAATGTAGTATCTGAAAGGCTTTGGTATTGGTATTTTGGGATGTTCAGTATGATTGTCTCATTTGTTCTCAATTTTCTCCCAATCTGAACATGTTCAAAAACACAATCTCGAAACATCGCATTAAATAAAATGGCAAGCGGTGAAACCAAATTAAAATTTAAAACCCAGAGGCCCAGGCTGCATCTATAAAACTACCTGTGCGACTTCAGGACCAGTCCTGGCAGCCTCTGCACTCAGCTGTTTCTCCTGTTCTTCCACCTCGGGGTCAGGTTTCGTCCTCAGGTGATCAGGAACGATCTCGTGGCTGAACACGGGCACTCGATGCTCTGTCAGTTTCTAGACGAAGAAGGATGCATCACAGATTTTAAAAATCCCTTTAGACAGATTCTCCCATTCTAATTGAAAGAGGTTTTTGATACTGACGGCCAGCTCTTCATCTCTGTCAGGAGACAGCAGCAGGGGAATGATGACCTGGTTCCGGTAGGATGGAGTCTTCTCATTCCGTAGCAGCTTGTTGATGGTGTTTAACTGCCCAGACAAAAGGGCAAAGTTGTCCAACACTGAGGGCCTGCAATGAAAAAAAACCTCCCCTTTATCAAGTGAGACTTACAATTACGCTGTTTCCAATTTGCTGTTTTAACTGGTGTTCTTTGAGGCGAGACGTTATTACAAAAACCTGACGGAAGGATGCAAAGTATGATCTAATTACCATTGTCAACAAAATCCCAGAAAATATCAAGACTCTTACCAAGATTTTTGTCAGTATCGCACACCCCTAGGCTACAGTATATACATATAGACATGCTTTTGAAACTTTTTTTTTTTTTTTACACAAGCACCTCAGATAGGAAACCAAACTGGGATTCTATGCTTTTCAAGTTAGAGTTCAAATTTTAATATCCGTCTCTGTATTCTCTGTACATGTACTCACCATGCCAGTCTGTCATATTCGTTTTCCAGCTTATAGATGAAACTCTGCAGGGAGTTCTTCAGCTGCGCAACCCGAGAAATCAGAGACTCGATGGACGCCTCCAGTTGTTTCTCCTCTCTTTGCTGAAGAGCACAATGATATGTGACTCACACACCTTTTGTGCTACCAAAAGAGTGATTTAACTACTAAAAAAAAAAGTCTTCAGTCTTCAATCCTACATGTCTCAATTGTGTAAGGGCAAAACCAAAACTCATCCTCAAGCCCCATTCATACAGTCTGAATGACTGAACCTGCCTGCCAGTAAAAACTGCCAATCACAACTCAATAGCTTCAAGTAGGAGCACAAACATATCGGGAATGACTTAAAGCATCACCAGATTTTCATACGAGTCCTAAAAATGAGAGAACCCTGTCAATGAGACAAAACTACACCTGCACCTAGTTGTTAAAGTTAATTATACAATATCTAGGAGTTCCAACAGTATTTGAAACGGTAAAATTAGCAATGAAACCAGATGTTTATATTGTTTGAACTACAATCAGGTGTGAATGTTGTATTAGAAAAATACAGATCCATAAGAGTCTGATCTACACTCACTTAGTTCTACAGCGCTCTTTACAATGGTGCATTGTCTCAAAGCAGCTTTACGATGTGATATTAATTTTTTTTTAAAAAACTAACTAATTCAGCAAGCCTAAGGCGACAGTGGAAAGGAAAAACTCCCTGAATATAGAAAGAAGAAACCTTGGGAGGGACCCGACCTGCTTGGGTGCCTAAATGTTAATGAACTTTATTCACTTTATTCTGTACACACACTCATTTTGTTAATTTGATCAGTTTCACTCACCATACAGACGCACTTTGTAGTTTAATAACAAATTACATGAGGCCATCTGTTTCTCTACAAGCTTTATTAGTCTCATTATCTCTGGTCTCTAATGGTCAAGACCCCCACAGATTAGGTGGTACTTGGTGGTGAATCATTCACAGCACTGCGGTGACACTGATGATGGTGGTGCTGTGTTAATGTGTGTTCTTCTTGTACAGTGTGAGTGGATCAGACACAGCAATGATGCTTTACTTCTTAAACACTCACCGTGCATTTTATTATACACATCTACCATATTGATCCACCTTAGCACCAGGCATTAGCACATCTGGTGTTGCAGTTTGTGTTAGTCATCATCTAAACTATCATCCAAAAATCATTAAAGAAAGATAAAGTTGTGCTTTGGAATGGCCTTAATTCAATAGAAATGCCGTAGTAGGAGCTGAAGCAAGCCGTTCCCTAAGGCTGATCTGTAATATGTAGAGAGCAAGTGGTGAAAAAGTCCAAGCTCCAAGCTTTTGTGCAGGACCGATCAACAGTTACAGAAACGTTACAGTCGAATCCGGTTAATTGGACCAGCCGCTTATTCGGACCGAATCCTAAAGTACTGATACAAATCCTATTATATACGTGTAATGTTATTCGTTTATTTGGATCAAAATTCCGTTTAATCAGACCAAAGAACGTGAGAGTGAATAAGAAAAAGAAGCCACAAGTCTCCACTTAGAGCGGATACAAAGCGGGTCAGTGAGATATGGGAGGATTTTTGGGATCCCGGGAGAATTGATGCTTTTATCAAAGGTCAGGAAATCCGAAAAGTTGTGTTGACGAGAGCAAAACCAGCGGGAGGTGACCACGCCCAC
>JAUZST010067142.1:0-22313 GCA_034779995.1 Parotocinclus haroldoi | reverse complement strand
TTGTGAGCAGTATATATATATATATATATATATACATACCGCTCACAAAAATTAGGGAATACTTCAAAATCAAATGTCCCATAATGAAATGTTCTCTAATTTTTGTGTGCAGTACAGTAGGAAAATCAAATGTCAAATTCCATTGCCAATTAATTTTCCCACATGCATGCTATTTAACATAATATTCATTAATAATGCTCAAAAAAGTTATATTTTAGCCAAGAAGGACTGTTTATAGAACCCTATGAAGGACCTGTGCCGTGTCCAGAGTGTACCTCTGCCCACCCAACTGAATTCCAGCTCTAGAACCTCCTCTTGACTATGAACAAAAATGGACTTGCTTTTGCTTGACATGTTTTTGAGTTCATTGTTTAATTGCATTGTCATACACATTGTCTATTTCTGGCCATATGCAGTACTGTGTAAAAGTTTTAGGCCACTATTAGATTTGTTGTTTAGCAATGGTATGACCCTATATAACATATTGTTGATGAATGGCTCCAAAACTTTGCAATTAGTCCCTCCCTAAATACTCTTATTCACTGATCCTTATTCTTTTATACTGATCTAAAGTCTTTGTGAGCTTCAGAATATCTTAGCCTTTTCACCCTATATCTTTACCGAAAAAGTGCTTTCTTGGCTGCTACCCTTCCAAAACCATTACTGATCTTCTTTGGACTGTAGAAGGGTCACCATGACAACTAGATAAGGCTCCCAGATGCTGCTATTGCTCAAGGGTAAGGGGAGGTCACGCTAAATACTTGCCACTGCAAAAAAAATACTTGCCCACAGAGTTCTTTGTATTGAATTTTATGGTTGTATTCCAATAAAAAGTCTTAGATATATTTGTTATGACTGTTATTAGTCTTATACCCAGTCTTGGTCTTGACTAAAAGTCTTGACTTGCTGTTTAACTCACTCTGTATACTAAAATACTTAAATGTTTAAGCTATTATAAACTAACAATGTTTTCAATTATACAACATATCACCGGTTTATATAATCATTACCCCCCCATTATGCCCCCCTCCACATTTTCATTTTAATACACCATCCTACTGCTTCGCGATTATATATATTTTTTACAGCATATTGCTTTTTCACTATTAGAAATAATATTATAGTCTTTTATTTTCAAACAATTTTTACTATAAAAATATAAAATAACAATATTAGTGTAACACCACACACTTGACAACTCTGCCTTTTATGAAATGTGCACCAAAGTGGGCTTGATAATGAGAACTGTTTAGAGCAGGACAAGCAAAATCTAAAATATCTGCAAACCAACTTGCTTTTCTGACAGAAATGTCCTAGAGGAGTTAAAACAGGCTTAGTCGAGCAGCAGCAGACTCAGGCCTCTGAGGATTTGATTTCTAAAGGGCTTCAGCAGCATGGATCTGTTTAACTTTTATTCATATCGTAGTGGATTTCCAAACTGAATCCCCAGTACTTCAAGGTGTCAAATGCTGAAGTTTAATGAGGAAAATATAGTAAGGTTCTAGCAACCCTGACGCAATTTCGGTAACGTTCCTTAATGCGCTGCAAATAATTCCGCATGGCAACCGAGAAGAGCCATTCAATTATGAAGTTGGCTTGTTTTCTGTGAAGTACTACGTTTAGGAGCAGACATATCTAAAAGTTGAGGAGTTCATCTGTTGCTAGGTGACATGTTTTGACTGATCAATCAGTGTAAAAGAACAAAAGTACAGGATGAGTGAGCAGTGACACTGACTTGATGGTGTATTTAATGAGATGGTGGACCAAGGAATATTCCCAAAGAAACGCCCAAACAACCACCACAAACAACCACATAAGAGTCCTACGAATGATCCATCACTCAAATAAGAACTTTTAATTCATGGGGATGCCCAACCCAAAAAGACGCCCAATGTTATACATAAATAGAAGTCAAGTTCAAGGTCACACTCTCAGGAACACAGATGTGAGCAGAGCAAGAATGAGAGCGATATACCAATCCAGAGTCCAAGCAGATAAAAGTTGGAGAGAAAACAAGGCCGAAGCATGAGTTAAAATTCCCAATGGTGGTTATCAGAAAAGAGCCCTGGCGGATGTAATAGGAATGTTCAGAAATACTGTATAACTATGTGACTTCTCAAAGGGAGAGTGTAAAGGTGGCGTTTTAAGGCGCTAGTTAGTGATAAGGGAGAACGGAAACATCTGTGAGGAATCAGTAAACAGAGTAAGGAATCAGAATAAGCGTATGTCTGTGACTATTTGTGTGAATGTCACCAATATGCTGTTTGGAGACCTCTTATTTGCATGTCATCGCCTTCCATGGTCTAGGTAATTTATTTCACACATTTATTTCACACCTGTTTCAGTATGCGTTAAGAATGTGATATTATATAGGAAAAACATTGCCTAATCAAACCAAGTTCTTGTGAATTTAGCAATTTAATGTCTTTATATGTGTGTAAATATTACTGCACGGCACTGCCACAGAAATAGTGGGACAATGCATGTTTATATATCATCCTGGGGACTAAATGCCCCCCAAAGATAGAAACATCAGATGTTTTTTACCTTGTGGGAACATTTTAGCTACTGGTCGTCGTGAGGAATCATGAGTTATTTTTGCAACTAGGAGTAAAAATATTTGCTTTCGTTCACTGAGGTTAATGTTATGGCTAGGGGTAGGTGTATGTGCAACATTTATTGGGTACAGTAATCAAAAAGTCAGTGGTGTGTGTTGGGATTGCTGGGAAAAGGAGTCCAGGCAACCAAATGGCACAACCACTGATCTCACACAGCACAATTTAACTCCACTCATCTACACCCTTTCTCTATCTTTTTATTCAGTTTTTGGAATCCACCCTTTAGTTTTAGCTCAAGATTTCTTCTATAGCTGTACATTTCTAGATTCATCATGTGCTTTTGTCCATAATGACCAAAGCAGTGTATAACTACACAGTATATATACTGTATGCCTGTTGCCAGAGTATAACAACCGTAGACATTGCACCAAACCATCATAGGGCACCCACACACACAGACTCACACACTAAGGGCCACTTTAGATACACCAGTTAACCTAGCACGCATGTCTTTGCCATGTGGGATATAACCAGAGCTGTGAGGCAGTTGCGCTACCCACCGAGCCACTGCACTGCCCCAGTATAAGAGATAATGAACAGCAAAGTGTTGGAAAGAACGGATAAAAAAGCTCCTCTTGCGTTTACAGGAAATTATTTTGTTTGAACCAAAAGCACTTACCAGTACTGATTAAATTTATTCATTCACCCCAATCAGGGTTACACTGGGCATCCTGGGTACAAAGTGGGAAAATGTGACAGTCCATCAAATGGGCAATTTAGAATAGAATAGCTAGCATCTAGGACATTTTCAAAAGTGAAAGGGAGCAGTAGTATCCAGTACCAATTACACAGGAGATCATGCCAAACTCTATACACACTGTACTTAGAGGCAACTGTGAAACAACACCATTACCAGCTTCTACCTTGCTTTCCCTGTGATTACATTTTTTTTACTTGAATGACTCAGTGAAAAGGTTAATGAACTATTGTCAGAAAGATCCAAGATTTTAGTAATGGCACTGCTGCTTTTAAGGTCTTGATCAAGGCCCTTGACCCTAATCAAAAGGACTGAAATGGACATTGTCTGGACATAACCTTAGTCACATGGTTTTTATGCTGCTGAAAGGTAAGTATAAAGGGTGTTTTCATTTGAAAAATCTAAAAACATTATGTAAATGCAAGCGAGATATCTATATGTTTATTAATGAATGAACATTCACACAAATAATAGAAAATACAGTTATGAGCCTGCGCAGGGCAAAGCGACGCTTAAGATGATGATATGATGGACGTGACATTTTTGTTTGTTTGTTTTGTTGCTGGATGTTATTATGAACAAGACTGAAGATCAGCCAGATGTGACCCAGTTTATATAGGTTAGAGACAATATACAGGTAGCAGTGGAGACAAGCAATGGTACTACCTACAATAAAACAGGTGCAAAAACTTATGAATGTCATTTAAAGCTTGTTACAAATAAGTGTCTGAACATCTTCCAGACAAACACAAGTTACTTGCACAGAAAAGTCTCTATACACAACCGAGTGAGGACTTTAACTAAACTCATTAGGTCATAAAGTGACCTAATAAATAATGTAAGCAAACAACAACTAATGTTATCGACACATGAACAAACATGAATGATTCTGATCTTAAACTCTTAACTCCCGCCTCTGCACGTGGATTCACAGTGTTGATTGGCTGTTGAGATGACCAGCAGTTTACAGTCATAATATCCGAATTACATTATAACATACATATATTTTTTGAAATTTATTTTTTTCATTTATTGAAGTTTTTGTTTTTATGACCTCTGCCATTAAATTGAATGGATGCTTGTTAAATGGAGCTTACCTGTAACATTAAAGTATTAATACAGATCTTTCAGTGGCCATGGTATAAATCCTGCAGTAATTGCTGGTAATATGGGTTTGAAATATCAGAAATGACTTAAAAAAATACAAGACGGCCAATTTATGAGCAGAAATTATTGCTTGGACAAACAGTTCGGCTAATGAGGCCTGAGCCTGAAAAGATATATACTGTAGCGCTTGCAAAATAACACACACAAGCAGGGATGAATGAAGTTAATTAATGCCACCATTCAGCAGCTTGTATTAAACAAGCTAACAAGCAAAACTTGTACATTCGCTAATAGGAATACAACATAATAGTGGTGGGAGGCTTATCAGGACAGTTCACAACAAACACCAGAGCTAGCCAGATAACTAACCTCCCAAAACAACACGAATACGCCTCAGGGGGTCCAGGCCTGGTTACCAAGGAGGCTGCACAGTATGAACCAGATATGGGGTTGTCAGTGCTTGGGCAGGAACAAGAGAAAGCTAACGAGATCCATAAAGGCAAACAAAGATAATTACATGCAACCAATAGGAGATTGTGCAGATGAAAGGTGGAAAATAAAATCGGAAGCTGGTTTTAGGGGGCACAATTTATCCCAGCCAGTATGCCCTCAGATTTGTGCTGCTTTGTTTCCTGGAGCTGAAATGAACGAGCAGCAGGTAGCTGTGAATTCTGTAAAATGGCCTGTGTTGACAGCATTTGCCATCCTCATTAACTTGCGCTACCAAAAAACCTCTGTGCCAAACATTGGGTTAATGATTTGTGTATTTGATCATAAATTGTATCTCATCTGACAGTGATAAATGCCGCAGCATGTGTTATGGACTGGACGGTCTCTGTTACACCTTCATAATTTGTTCCCCAGTGTCACATGATTTTTTTTTTTTTTTTCGTTTTTGAGTCAAGCACAGATCGATCAACAATGCTTTGCCTTCTTAAATCATGACACACATGAAAGGCTTGTATTCGAAAATGATGATCTTTTCCCATCTCGACCGAGTTGCTTTCGCTTTCCATCCAGCCTCGCTGACAAAAACTTTCTAGAAGAAAGTGTTTTAATGCGGGCTTCTTCAGAGTTCAGCTCGAGTTAAACGACAGCTGTCAGTTGATGGCTCTGTGTCTCTATATCACATTTATCTCCGCTCCATGGGGGCGTTTTAAAGTGGAAATAGATGTGCAGCACGGATAAAGGCATCGAGCATCAACTTCCTGCACAAATTCCAATCCGACTGGGATATATCTCACTCAGTGATTTATAAGGATAGGCATGCTGGGAATAGACTGTCTAAATTTTTTAGATTTTCTCTACTGCCAATTACAGGCTTAAGGCAGGCTTTCATACCCTTGCATCTATAAATGCACTGAATTTCACAACCCTGTTTGCTGACCTACTCTTCAGGTATGGAGCAAATTGTTTTATAAAAGAAGGTTGAACAGTCTAATATAACCTTTATCCCAAATCTGTCTATCAGCAAAGCCTCTTGGAGTTTGGTACTGAGTTCTATTGCGACTTTTTTCTACTTGCTTTAACAGCTTCTTTAAGCTACTTTAATCTTACTTAATCTATTTTAGTTTAATACTTAATCTATTTTAAGTACAACAGTGTAAACTAGTCGCCCCTTGCATATTTAAATTCTAAGTGAAGTGATATCTTCCATCATTTCCATGCACTTCAGATGTTGCAAGGTTTCCATACGTTTACCAAAAAATGTAACTTTCCACAGCCTTAATGAGTGGGTCTGACCCATGTTATGTTCAGCATTTAGTAAATAGCCTTGTTGAGAATTTTTTGGGAATTGTTTATTCAGTGCAAGTAGGTATTAATCAATTTGAGAAAGCCAGTCTATAGCACATGAAGAAAAGACATAGGTTGTGTTGGTAAGGTGGGCTTATTATCCTCATTATAACAGGTTCACTGGGTGAGCCATTTTTAATGAACACTAAGAATAAATCAATTAAATCTGTTTGCATGTTAGCTCTAGGTAACAGAGTAATATGTATACCTCATTATCTAAGATTAAACTATTCAGGCTTCAGGAACAGAAACAATTTGATTTTAATGTTTTAGGGGAAAGGGAGAAATTGTTCTATAATTTATAAGCACAGGTACATGCTTATTTTTAGGCTTTCATTTCATTTTAATAACCTGTCTTGTTGGAAATAAATATACAAAGATATTATTTAAATTATTGATGAACTCCGATCTGTGGCCCTGGCTCGCCATTTGACAAGGTTACAGTTATAGGTAGTTGGATGGCCTCGTTCTAGGCTGAAGCAGTCTTTATTTTATTCAAATATCCACAGTTAAAGTTGCTAAAGATTTTATTAGAGGGAATATCTTACGTGATTAGTCTATTACTGTATATGCATGGAACACACAAATAGTTCATAACACTGCTGATTAGCATATTATCTACCTTATTATATCACACACACACACACACACACACACACACACACACACACATATATATATATATATATACATACAATTGTCTTATTTTTTTATTTTATCATAATGTTGTATACCATGTACTTGTACTGGTCTACTATATTTTAGTCTAGATTTTATTTTATATTTAATATTTTAGATAAATATTAAATATATATAATTAAGGAACATGCTTAAAATAATGGATGGATGGAGAAAAAGTGCTGGTAATTTATTCATATATTTAAATCATATATTGCAAGGCTAAATTAATAGCGATTATTGTCGGCTGTGGTGGCGTAGTGGTTAAGGTGCTGGACTATGGGTCAGAAGGTCCAGAGCTCAAATCTGCCACTGATGGGTCCTTCAACCCATAATTTCCTGGATTGTAAAATTGTATTAGTTGTTAGTCGCTCTAGATAAGCGTGTTTATTAAATAACTGAAATGTAAAATCCCTTAAATATTAGTTAGTCAGTGTAAGACAAAGCAGGTTACTTGGCACTAGATTGTTCTGTGTACAGACAGTGCTATGCAACAGTCTCACACATGGTTTGCTAATTTTCTAACTGAAAGAACTTAATGTTTAAAGGGCCAAATTGAACTATACTACAGTTCTGCACATTTGAATGTTTGAACACTTTTCCAGATCATCTAAATGCTCCTGGTCTTGTCTTCGAAATGAACTGACTTGTCCATAGTGTGTTAAAACTCGCAGTAATTTGTCATATTTGAGTTTCCTCCTTGCAGAAGCTGTGTTAATATAATTTTATTAAGATACATAACAAATCGTGCAAATTGATCACAGGTTCCCAAAATAGTGAACCTTGGTGAGGATCTGGCCCTCAAATGCACTGCATTTGCAGACACTCGTGTAAGATAAATGATGTATCATTGACCCGTTAGAGAACAACCGAGCCAGCAATACATAAAAAGGTATGTGCTCGAGATAAAACCTTTGTATCCAATAAATTTAACGGCAGATATCTCTTTTTTGCAGCTTTCGTGACTCGGAGGTAAGAGACAGCTGCAGGGGATTATTAGAGGAATGCTTTTGCAGAGGTACCCACAGAGCTCTTACCATTTGCATTTCCATTTACAGCATTTAACAGACAGGCTTATCCAGAGCGACTTACACAAGTGCTTTGTATTCTTTCTAGTAGACGTTACCTGGTGTAGTGCAAGTAGCCTACAGCCAAGAACCCCATCCAACTGTCTGTAAAAGGTTTTTTTATGTGTAACCTCAGTCTTTGTGTTGAGTAAAACAGTGAGTTTTAAGTCACAGACTAACAACAGTGCGGGACTCGGACATGTTCCATTCAGACATCCAGTGGAGCCAATAGGGAGAGTACTGATGCTTGTCTTGTTCCAGTCAAGCCATAAAATACAGTAAAATAAAGTAAGCATTAACACCCCAAAAATCACCTTTTTAACAGTCAATCATTTTAATAGATATTCTTTATTCAACAATACAATTGTATTGACTCCATTCTTACTGACTCCCGGATTCACAAACACTTCGGAATTCCCAAACATTATCTTATGAAAGTTTTCAAAACATAACACGCCCAAAAAAAAATAACAGAAACCGTCCAACTCAAGATTTTATTTGGGATCTGAAGACGGTCAGGTTTGAATATGGAGGCCTCATGGTGATCGCTTTAATCCTGCCTTTGCTGTGGAGTTGCACACTGCCCTAACTGCTGGGACAGTCGGTCACCATTATTATCTCTGATCATTTTGTTTAATCTACTCAGGAGGGAAAACATCTATTCAATCATGATGTTAAGTTAATAAAGAATACCACTTGTTATTAGAATTGTAGCCAAGAAAGCAACACACATTGATGCATTGGTGAATCCAGTCTCAGGTAGGCAATATCAAGGTTATTTGATTTGGTTATGGAACCCTGTGATGGAGCTCTATCCAGAGTATAACTTTAGCATTGCTCTGTGGATTCAGAGAAAGGCCAGACCCCGACCTGGATAATCAAAGGCAAAACTGGATGCAACTGCTTTGCTTTGTGTAACAACTTTCCTTATCTGGCGTAATGCTTTTTGAACTCAGCAAACCTAGCTAAAAAATGTACTGTAAACTCTGACAGTAGAACAGTTGAGTGGTCAAAGACCACAACGTCAACATTCATGGTAGAACTGTGAAATAATTTATGGCCAGTTCATAGTCAACCAAGTTTACAATTATACTACAGAATTTGACAGTGGAACCATGAAGTAACCAAATTACCATCAAAAAATAGTTAGAACTGTGAACTTTATAGTCAAACTGTGAAATTTCACATTCAAACCGTCAATCAATTTAGAGTTTTACTAGAAATTTCACAGCACATCTTTTCCTAGGAACGACTACATGACTTGAATTGGATTACAATTGTCACCCAGCCCTGACAACACCGTCTACAACAACTACCTTGATAGATGCAAGAACATACATTGTACAGAACATACATTGTTAACAGCTCAACACTTACTTTAGATTCTTTCTCAATCCGACGCTGCTGTTACGCTCACATTCAGTCACACCTTGCGTGTTATGTGGATTTTCCACAGTGACCCTCAACTTGCTAAACTTGCAGTGTAAGGCAGCACACACAAAATATCTTCTCTTCCTTGTTAAAAAAAAAAAACTGCCCAATTAATGATGCAGATACTGGAAACAAACTACTGTGCAAAAATCTTGAGCCACCATTAGATTTGTTGTTTTAGCAGTGATACACTGTAAGGACCGCGTATAACATATCCTCTTTTCAAATGATAATCATTTTAATCTTTGTGAGCTTTAGCAGATATTACTTTTTATCCCTTTGCCTTTCTGAAATAAATTATTGGCTGCCACCCTTTAAAAAAAACATTCCTAATTCTGTTTTTTTTTTTTCCTTTTTAATTGAAGAGTTCATACAAATTTCCTGAATGCATGATAATAAAGTGAGGGAGAAATAATGATATAATGATTATACCATTGCTTCAACAATGCTATATCTAATCAAATGTTAGCATAAGACTTTTGCACACTACTGTACCTCAGATTTGATTTACATGCATTTTTGATGACAATGGAGGCTGGTTTTATTCTCCTAACCTTTCCTTATTTATGACCTGTAATAATATGAGGCAGAACCTCGTTAAAACAACCCTACCGAAAAACAATATGCTGTAGCTCATCCGGTGGACTACTTGTGAGCTATTTTGGAGGGGATTGTATAGACCTGGCAACCCTGGTCAAATGGCTAGTGTAATGCGTAGGTTTTGAATATAGAGTAAGAGAATAACACAATTTCTCTCTGAACATGAAACTGTCTGGCATCTTGATCATTTCAGTCAATAGCTCTTGCTGTTACATCTGTATGCATGAAGAAATTTACGTAAACAGACCGTTTTGGATTTTATTTTTTCTACAAAATCTCTCACAACTCCCAAGAAAGTAGTGCACATCGCGCGTGCATATCTAAACGTGCTCTCTGTTTTATCACTGTGGTCCCCGTTTGCCGTTGCTATTGATCTATTTCTTACGAGCAGTTCTTACGAGTGCTTTAATTTGTGCATAAGTTTTAAGATTCCGCGTTCTACCTCTAAGAGCTGCCTTGCACTGTTTAGCCGCTGTACTCTGGAATTGGTTTCTGCCTCAGTTGTAAAGTGCTCTGGATAAAGGTTACACATACATATTATATGAGATTCTTCCTCCAGATACTTGTGTTCTTAATAATATTTGTTTGTACACCTACATTAAATGTCAAATCCTGATTTGTTTCCCAGTCATATGATAAGCTCGCTGCTACTGCGGAGGAGAACGTGCTTCGGTCTTAATCTCCTCCTTATTTGAAATGAATTGAAATAAATAATTTGCTAATCCTCCATGATCTACATGTAATCTTGGGAGAGTTGCTATCACGCATACGTTTTGGCAGCACTCGGGTTTCTACCTCATTGATTATCACAGGAGAGATAACAGCACAAAAACACAATGCATGGTTTATAATAAGGTTGTAATTGGGACACACAAATCTGTACCAAAAAAAATGGTGAATTTACAACGTCTATGAAATCGCACACTAACATTGTTTATCACCAGGTTATACGTGGGGCATTGAACACACACCCTTCAGGCATTAATCCTTGGTCCTTGGGCGAAATATTTGCCAATATGCATATTATTTACTTAATTCTACTGTTAAAACAAACGGAACTATTTCAGTTAACATCTAGGCCACCCAAAAAGGATGGGTCCCTTTTCGAGTTGTTCTCCTCCCAAGGTTTCTTTATAAAACTTTAAGGAAGTTTTTTTTCCTTTCCACTGTGGTCCTAGACTTGCTCAATTTGGGATTGAACTTTTAAGATAAGAATATTGTTAATCTTAATGTTGTAAAACTGTTTTAAGACAATACTTGATTGGAAAATGTGCTATATAAATAAATATGACTATGCCTATGTATACGACTTTAATGTTGACTTGTTTTAACTTATATTTACAGGATGTCAAATGTTTAGGGAGGCTGCAACCTACAGCAATAACACGGACTTGGAGGAGTACACGTCATCTGTGAGCAGCTACATCAGCAAGAGTATAGATGACGTGACAGCCTCCTAGACCATCGCCACACGCCCCAATCAGAAGCCGTGGTTGACTGCAGAGGTGCGTGCTCTGCTGAAGGCTCGAGACTCTGCCTTCAAAGCAGGTGACAAGGCGGCCCTAAGAAAAGCAAGGGTCAAACTGTCCAGGGCCATCAGAGAGGCAAAGCGTGCACACGGTCAGAGCATCCACAGCCCCTTCAGAGACAGCGGTGACGCACGGCACATGTGGCAGGACATCCAGGCCATCACCAACTACAGGACAACATCACCTGCCTGTGATAGTGATGCCTCCCTTCCTGATGCGCTGAACGATTTCTACGCTTGGTTTGAGACACAGAACGGCGTGGCAGCAAGGAAGACCACCCCTTCTCCCAACGGCCAGGTGTTGTGCCTTACAGCAGCTGATGTGAGTCAATCCACGGAAAGCTGCAGGACCAGAAAACATTCCTGGTAGAGTCGGAAAGCTGAACCTACTGGGCCTGAACACTTCTCTCTTTAACTGGATCCTGGACTTCTGACTGAGAAACCTCATCGGTTGTAACAGCTCCAGCACCAACACACTGAGCACTGGGGACCCCCAGGGCTGTGTGCTCAGTCCATTGCTCTTCACCTTGTTGACTCACGACTGTGCGGCAATGCACAGCTCAAACCACATCATCAAGTTCGCAGATGGCACGACTGTGGTGGGTCTCATCAGCAAGAACGACGAGTCAGCATACAGAAAAGAAGTTCAACGGTTAACAGACTGGTGTAGAACCAACAACCTGTCTCTAAACGTACACAAGAGGAACAAGATGGTTGTTGACTTCAGAAAGACAAGGCGAGATCACTCTCCACTAAACATCGATGGCTCTGCTGTGGAGATCGTCAAGAGCACCAAGTTCCTTGGAGTTCACCTGGCAGAGGATCTCACCTGGTCCCTCAACACCAGCACCATAACCAAGAAAGCCCAGCAGCATCTCTGCTTCCTGCGAAGGTTGAGGAAAGCACATCTCCCACCTTCCATCCTCAACACTTTCTACACAGGAACCATTAAGAGCATCCTGAGCAGCTGCATCACTGCATGGTTTGGGAACCGCACCGTCTCGGATCACAAGTCCGTGCAGCGCGTAGTGAGGACAGCTGAGAAGCTCATCTGTGTCTCCCCCCCAAACAACCCCCCCCCCCAACAACAGAGACATTTACAGCACACGCCACATCCGCAAAGCGACCAGCATTGTAGATGACCAGACACATTCCTCTCACAAACTTTTCACCCTACTACCATCTGGGAAAAAGGTACCGAAGCATCCGGGACATCCCTCACTACCAGACTGTGTAAGAATTTCTCCCCCCAAGCAAAGTTGGGTTAAGGACCTTGCTTAAGGAGCTAACTGTGTCAGTTTAGCAGAGGGATTTAAGTGACCAGAGTCCAGTGCCTTAACTGATAGGCCCAATATCTGCTGTCCCGGACATATCTTTTAATAAGGGTTATTTATTTTAAAATAAGTGTACATTGTCAAATGCAATGCTAACTTTATACGGTATCTTAAAGTTCGGTTTTCAGTTTTAGTGTATAGTTCATGTGTCTTGCCCAGTTCCTCAATACAGAAGAATGGGGTTAAGAGATCACCTATTAAGTATCTCGTTAAGTTGTTTGTTTTGTTTATTTTGTGTCACATTGGCAGTGGCTATTCACAACAGGAATAAGGTAATTCAAGGATAAGGTCTAGTCAAAATTACTTATACACACAAAGATCAGGACGATTTAGCGTAATCAGTTAAGCCTGTCTTTGGAGTACTCAGAGTAAACCCAGATAGACACTAGAAGGACATGCAAGTTCCACACAGGCAGAGTCTGAGGCCAAAATCGACCCAGGGGCACTGTAGCAGTGAGGCAATGGCACTGATCGCAGTATAAGTAGAATGAGGTGCGTCTGTTTGGAAAACTTCAGACACATGTAGGTATGTTGATGGAAAAAATTCAGTCTCCTAATTTTTTCCAGAGCTGCATTTGCTAGTCTCTGGGGTCTCCGTTCCATTGATTTTACCCAATTCAGATCTCATCCATGTCTTTGTCCAACACAGTGTTGAATTAGGCCATTGAGTTATATAATTACCATAAGTATTTTCCCATTAAACTTTGTTCTAAGGAGCCAACTGGGAAAGCGTATTGATATGCTTGACTTGATAATTGACACCTTGAGTCGTGAGCATCAGCGGTGGCCTATAAAATGAGTAGTTGAGGCCTGTATAAACATCTCTTTAATTCCTCTTCATCTCAAGACAATCAATGCAATTGCCCTGTGAGCCACTGTAGTGAATTAGCATAATGAGCCTCCGAGGGTTGAGCTACCTGCATTACCTTATCAATTTACAACGGTGGCTCCAACCGTGAGCCAATTTCAAAAGTGCCCAATTAATTTACTTAGAAAGTCAACATAATTATGTTGATGAGAAGTCCCTTGTTTTACATAGTGAAAGGCTGGAGGGAGTTCAGATCAAGTAAATAACGTCGTATTTTAGACTTCAGTTATTTCCCAATTAATAAACTTTTATTGCCAAAAAAAGAAATATTTCGATGTATGAATATAATCATGATATATGTAAGTGTTTAGAGTGAAATGGAGTGAAAGGATATGTTTATTGGGGGAACACTGTACAGCTGAGAGGAGGCTCTAGTACCCTGTCGGCCCTTTTCTAGCCTGGATACAAGATTTGATATGGTTGGGCATAGAAACATGCAGGTTTTATATATACTGCTTACAAAAATTAAGGCAAAGTTCATGATATTCCCCATGATATTCCCTTAATTTTTTTTGTGACCCGTGTAGCACATTTGGCCACAGATGTTGCATCTGTGCAATGACTCGGATTTGTTGATTGCTGGGGAGGTGAGTTGCCATGTCTTACGTTATCCCTCTTGGCTTTGTTACCTTATGGTTGTCTTCCTTCTGGCTATGCTGCTATAGTTAATTCTGCCGGAGTTTCATGCTGCACATGGCATCAGTGACTATTAATAGTCTTTGTGATCTTCATCAACAACTAACTACATTTTCGCTTTTCTCTCCTAGCATATGTTCCTGTAGCATTACTCTACTGCTGTCATTATCAGAAAGGAGTGCAATCATGCCTGGTCCCAACCAGAGGGTAGAGACTCTATCCATCCTTCGATTGTCAGGGCATATTTGTGTTTCATTATTTTATTCAATATTTTATTGATATGTTATTATTTACTTCATTTTACTATTACGCCTAAGGGACGACTAAGGGACGACAGGTCCCTTTTTGAGTCTTTGTTCTCCCAAGGTTTCTTCCTCACAACGTTTAGGGCGAGTTTCCTTGCCGAACCTTAACTATTGAATGTTTTCCTAATTTACACTCATGATTGAACTAAACTGCACGTCATCGTGCAACTTAATCCAATTTGATTTGTTTATTTGACATCATTACACAGCAGCTTTACTTGTCTAGTTAAGCCAAGTCTAGACACCAAATGAGTAGCCAGAGACTAAAGGATAAACTCACTGAGATGCGTAAGAAAAAAACTTTATTAGGAACCAGCACAAAGGGGAAGCCAGGTCTGCCCTGATGGTCCAGAGTACAAATACCGCCTGTGCCAAGCTGCCACAGTTGGGTCCTTAAGTAAGGCCCTTAACCCACCATTGCTTAAACTGTAAGACTGTGTCAGTTGCAAGGTGGTCTAGATAAGGACGTCTACTAACTGCCTTGAAAGTAAATATTCCTCGTCAAACCTGAAAGAAAATGAGATGATTCACTGCAGCTGGCTCCATGTGTTTACAAAATGATTCAAAATCATTTGGTGTTCAAGATTCGGTTACATAAATGAATTAAATGATTCATATATAGCCAAATGTGTTTAGCAGCAAACATTTTCTTCTGTGTGCTGAAAAGAAAGACTGAACGTGCTTCACCAGCAGGGGCGCTCTGTCTATTCAGTTGTGGCCGAAATGAGGAGTCGAATCTTTAGAACCGCTTGTTCAGGTGAATCGATTCGGATTTGTTTGTCGTTGTGGCTGCTTTGTACAGTGGTGTTTGAAATTTTGTGAATCCTTTAGGATCGTCTGTGTTTCTGCACAGATTTTCTTAAAAATCATTTATTTATGAAGGGAAATGGCCCAGTATTACAGATCTGTGATGCCAAAAGTATGTAAACCTTTATGATTAGCAGTTAATATAAATTCAATTAATGAAATGAAGCAGGTGTGTGGGTGCCCTGTTATACTCTGCTCACAAATAAAATTAGGGGACATTTCATGGTTTCATTTTAAATCATCCCCTAATTTTTATGAGCAGTATATTTAATGAACAACCATCTATCAAAGTGTGATTTTCACAACACATTTGTGGCAATGTATTATAGCGCAAGCAGAGGATTTCTGAGGACCGAATCAGGCTGGAGAAGGTTAAAAACTATCTTTAAAGAGTTTGGACTTTATAAATGCACTGTCAGATAGATTGTATTCAAACGGAGGAAATTCAAGACTATTATTACCTTCCTTCTCAGGAGAGTTCGGCCAACAAAGATCACTCCAAGGGCAAGGCATATAATAGTCTCATCCATATACTGTAATATCCATATAATGGATGAGGCCAAACTAGAACTTTTTGGTTTAAATAAATAGTGTTAGGTCTGGAAAAAGGAAAACACTACATTCCAGTTTATGAACCTCGTTCCACTCAACACTTAGGCAAAGTAAAAATGCCAACAAAACCAATCAACAACAACAAAAAAGAAAAAAAGAAAAAACCTTTGCTTGCGTGTTGGATTGTTTTTTTAGGCTATTGCTTATTTTGTACTAATATGAGATGAAATGGGGTTTTGTTTACCAGGAAGAATACATAGGACATACATAGCACTCCTGTAAGTCATTCTGGATAAGGGAGTCTGCAGAATACTGTAAATGTAAATTTGTGAAACATGGTGGTGGTAGTATCATGACCTGGGCCTGTTTTGCCGCATCTGGGCCAGACTGGTTTGCCATAATTGTTTGAATAATTAATTCTGACTTATACCAGCAAATTCTAAAGGAAAAGCTCAGAACATATATCTGTGAACTGAATCACAACACAAAGCGGGACATGCAGAAAGATTCACTGAAGAAACATTTTGTTCTACAAAAGAATGGTTAAAGAAAAAATGACCAAAATATTTTTTCATCACCAGACGTATCATAAAATCGAACATTTATGCAATGCCAGGTTTGACAACCAATAAGTGTGCAATATCTACAGGTATAGATGCAGCATCTGTGGGCAAATGAACTACAGGATACAATATGGAACCTGTATGCATTCATGACTAACCCTGTCTCACCTTGTATCCAGGCTAGATGTAACCCAACATGGCACTAGAGCCTCCTTTCAGTTCTATAGTTTCTCCCAAATATACATATCCTGTCATCACTTAGATATAATCACCATGGCAGAGTGTTCTATACATAAACTATAAAACACCTAATAGGGATAACGACAATGGTGCTAACTAGGTGGTATTTGTAGGGTGAAGTGTCTGTTATTGTCTGTGCCCCTGTAAAAAAAAGTTCCATTTATGTACAGTATTTCACTTATTGACTCGCTTCATTCAAACAGTTCAGTTCATTTACTGCAACAATTGGTGTCAATAAATTGCACTGATTTCCTGTAGGTGCAACAAATGTCTAGTTAAAACCAGGAAAACAAACCATGAAACAAATACAGTTTTGCTAATTGGCTTATGTTTGTGAATGTATTGTTGTTTTAACCTTTATTCAAACAATCTTGTCCTAAAGAGTCGATTCATTCAATTGAATTGTAGTAATCATAGATTTATTCATTGTTGGAAGGCCATCTGTTAGTCTACACCTGGATAACAAATCATAGTGAAATGTGAAATGGGACTGAAACTGAAAGTCAGTGTCTTGATAAGAGGTTTATGAATATATCATTATACAATAAACCTCCTTTTATCTATGAGGTTTTTTCATCTTCTCTGGGCTTCTCCTGTTATCCTGTTATGTTCACACAGCAGTCACGGGTGGACCAAATCCGATTTTCTCACCAATTCTAGTTCTGTTTCGAGACTGTTCTCACTAGCTTTATAATGTGACCTACAGTATATTTGACCTTAGGATATTTTGCCTGAACAATTCACTCTCCAAAACTAACACGCATGCGCAAAAGACCATTGCAGAAGACATTACATTATTTACATTTATGGTGGGTTAAGGGCCTTGCTCAAGGACCCAGCTTGGCAGAGGTGGGATTCGAACCCAGGACAAACAGGTCCATTCAGATCCAGAGTACAGTACCTTAACCGCTAGGTTACACCACCCCCCTGGTCAAGAGATAAACAATGAAAAGGAGTCAACAGTAACAGGCTCTTGTTTAAGCTAAAAAGGGCAAATTATTCAGCCATGCCGCTGCTTTGCGTCCCTTTTTTCTTTAAGCTTTGCTTTTATTTTCCTTTTACTCTGCACATCCTCCTGTGGCCATGTTCAGACATTTCTGTAGAAATTTCCACAAACACAGAGCGATTGCGATATGCGCCTTCTGATTCTGTTTGCAAACAGACAAATCTTTATAAGGTCTTCACTATCCCGCCAGCGAAAACCTCCCTCACTGCTCTCATCTATTTTCCCTTCTACTCAGATCAGATGGCATGAGTTAAAAGTCTCATAAAAGTCTCATGAATTCTGAATCTGGCTTTCAATATCACATATGAATGTGACCCCAATTGGATGTTTTTTATGTTTTATGACGAGGTCGGATTTAGGCCATTTTTGCCTGCTGTGTGAACATAGCCCTAGATTTGGAAAAGGTTTTAAGAAAGATGCTTTTCCTGAAGCACCCTTCCCATCTAAACGATTGGGACCGGTGCTACCCTGTGCACCCCCCAGTGGCCGTTTTGTTTAACTCGCCTTTATTCAAACAGGTTGGCCCAAAAGAGTCGGATCAGTAAAACGATTCGTAACGAGCATCACTCGTTTGTCTTTTCTCTTCATCATTGTTTGCGTCTTGAGAGTGCAGGGGTCAGACTTGGCTGGTAGGACGGGACAAAAGCATTGAATAAATAGACACACGTTTTAATACAGTTACCGATTTAAACCTTGATATGTAAAGGTTTTTTCACAGCAAATAAAAATGGTGTGATTTTATTTAAGTATTGTCTGTCGCATTAATAATTGGAGCTGATATTAGAGCGTCTGTTGTGAATGTATAGTATCCCCTGACTGTCTGTCGTGTTTTCTCTCTCTCTCTCTCTCTCTCTCTCTCTCTCTTTTACACACTCACGCACGCGCGCGCTCCCTCTCTCTCTCCCTTGCTCTCTCTCTCGCGCGCGCGCTCTCACTGTAGGTGAAGAGGCTCCAAACTCACAGCGGCGTTAGTAAAGAAGAAGCAGGTGTCCAACATGGCGAACGCGGCCAGCGGAGCTCTCACAAGCCTCCTGCTTTTATCCACGATTGCGGCAGCTGTTCTTCAAGGTAGGAATCAGTGTTTACAGGCATCCTTCGCTTTCGCGCATCCGCTATTTACAATCTCAGAGCGGCGAAGCAGCGACGGGGGCGTGCAGCACGCAGCGAGTGCACAAACACTGGATGCACCAGATGGATCTTAATGGAGGGAAAGTAACTTCTGGGCGAAAAATGTTACCTTTTTGGCCAAAGAGGTGGAGTTTTTCGGCTAAAAGCAAATACGGAAGCTTACAGATAACGTATGGCTTTATTGCACTTTAAAAGTAGTCTGACTGTTATTGCTGCGTGTTGGAGAAGTGAGACAAGAGTCACGCCGCGCACTTCGTGCTCGGTTTACTTCATTCAAATTCAGCAGCACTCGCGTTCACGCTGGAGCACAAGTGCGACCTGCAGTCACTGCCGGTGATTTCAGTGGAAGTGTGAATGGAAGTGTTGTGGGAATAACGACTGGCGGCTTCTGTAAACGGAGCTGTGTAAACGGCGTGCTATGCGGCGCAAAACGCGCGTCGGAACCTTGCATTTCTCGGAGTGCGCAGTTACATCCTTTCCTTGTTTTTGTAGATTTAGGACTTTAGTGCCAGACTCCAAGTGAATAGCGTGTGAGATAACAACCTCGGTTTCCCCGCCGTATTTATAAAAGCAAAAATTGCTTCTGAAACTGTTTGGAGAACTGCGCTGATTTGAGAATTGAAGCTTCATTAGGGTCGGGTTCCATCGTCTCCCGAGTCCTAAGCTGTTTTGTAAAGCCATGTTTGTAGCTCACGTCCATAGATCTCCTGTAGGCAGCCGTTGCTTCTGAGATGTCCGCGTTGTAAGCATTAAATCACCACTCGCACTTTAAGGAACTTCTATAGGCTGTGATTCAGACGCGGTGCCACAGTGATGCATGGAGGCAAAATGACTCTTGTTGTTGCCCCACGTTTTACTACCATCTGCATGCGGTGGATGTTCATTAGCGTGGTTCCTCTTACCGTGTGTTCTGCATCAGCGTGTATATATACATCTAACCCTGCAATGGCTGCTTTTCGTGACTCTCTAATTGTAGCAGTATATTAGATTAAGCTTGATTAATTCGGATTTTACTGAAGGGCTAATGTGTGGATTTAAATGTGACGCCAAACACCGAGAAGATCCCAATATACATTATTGTACAGCGTCAAATAAATATGACTCTGTGATAGTCAGTCTTCTTTAGCTCGTGTTAACTTCAAATGCCACCACTGATTTGTTTTGACACACCCCATGCCTATTTTAGTCTAAATTAACTACGTTTATTTGAATATCAAGGCCTAATCTTTTTAACTGGGACAAGCTTCAACAAGCTTCATCTTTTTACTAAGGCTACTGGTGGTAAACAAACATTGATGAACATTACAAATAGATGTTACCAGGATGTCTAACAAATTTGGGATTTGAAGGTGTAGTATTCTGTTAATGGAGCAGTTTAATGATAGGTAACAGTGTTTCTTGTAAACCAGGGTTTTGTAAAGCTAGAACAATACTACTGCAGTGACCCTGGCATACGCACGGCTGCTTAGGTTCGTTATCCTGCTTACTCTTTAAAAGGACAACTGCTATGTCAGAGATAAGAACAAAAGAGCAGAATGGAGAAGAAAATAATGCTGCGTTATTGGGTGGCCCAGGAGTGACACCGTGTTCCCGAGTAGCCGATGGAGGATCACTGGATACTCTTTCACACACATCAAGTCTGGGGTGTTTCTCAAGCGGTGGGGTGTCGTTGAAATTGTTTTCCATGCTCGTAAGTGCTGTGGTCATTCGAAGCTGAAAGGGCCCCTCGGTGTGAATGATTTCCCCCCCACAAACACAAACCAAGCTTTTTGCTCCACCAAAAGCATTAATCATGATCAGTGTTTACTAAAAAGATAAGCCACTTGGAGCATTCGTTACTTCGTGCTTCGTTGCACGTTCTCCTCAGGTGGCTTGTAGCTCTCGAAAATATTATGTCTTGTTAGTAACATCTGTAGTTAATTGTTCTTGCGACGCACTTGTTCGGTCCCACATGAAAAATCCAACGAGCTACAGAACTCACCTGTTCCATTCATTAGTGTCGAATTTCCGAAGAATCGTCTCTAGCTTTGTTTTTGGCCACACTTTTAAAGTCAATGGGATTGTTTCCTCAGCATACCAAATTTAAAAACCATGAAGAGCCACTTTAAAGGCTCACTTCATTTATTAAAAAAAAAAAGTTTCATATTGTTCACCTTAATCGTTGTTTCTCAAAAAAATCGGTCCTTCTTTGTCTACCATTCTTTCACTGGTAATCCACTGATTAAATCAGAAGCTTGCATTTGAATTGCGTTAGACCTGCCAAGTGTTTTATGGGTTTAAGATTGTGGTGCATTAATAATAGATGATAATCGTTGTTGTGATATAGTCACAGGTGTGCGTATATCTGCAATTTGATGACTTAGACTGTGGCGCAGACGATCAGAAGGGACTACAGCAGTGCTTGAATCTGTGGCAGAAAGGAAGGATGAGATTTGGCTCGGGAATATTTATGGTTGACTTGGCAAGCGGTTGCTGTGGTATTGTTGGTGGTTATTACAGTTGGCAGGTGGTTTCATTGGTATTCCAATTGGTTGCTGTTGTATCACTGGTGGTTGTCATGGTATCCTGTGTGGTTTCAGTGCGATCCCAATTGGTTTCTTGGGAGTTGCTACATGGTTGCTGTGGTAGTTACTAGATAGTTGCTGGGGGGGTTCTTACCTTAGTCCAAGTGATTTCTACGTTTCATGTCAGGCCATGCCCCCTATGGGTAGGGTGGGCCCAAGTTTGAGACCACTTTGGGCAGCATGAGATTGGGGCCAATGCCTTGCAGGAGGTTCCCAGGCCGCTGGTCATGTCTGCCAGTTCCACCACCCACATTAGAAGAAACTTTGAAACCCATGATCTTGCCAGGTTAAGCATCCATGTCAACCCAAACCACTTTGGGCTGAGTGGGATCAAGTTTGGGACCAGTCCTCTGTAGGGGACCATTGGACTCTTGACCAGGCCATGCTGGAAAACCTATTTCATGTGGCATTTTGTGGGGTACGTATGGTGATATAGCATTTGTATGTTATTTGTTTGTATGGTAATTGAATGTTTGTCTATAGGAGTATATATGGTGATGGAGTATGCATATGTAGAGGTGTATATGGTGATAGATTATTATTTTGTTTATTAGGTGCATTTAGGACATTTAGGGGTATGTATTTCGGTAGGGCGTTTAGGGGTATGTATGGCGGTAGGACGTTTAGGGGTATGTATGGCGGTAGGACGTTTAGGGGTATGTATGGCGGTAGGGCGTTTAGGGGTGTGTATGGCGGTAGGGCGTTTAGGGGTGTGTATGGCGGTAGGGCGTTTAGGGGTGTGTATGGCGGTAGGGCGTTTAGGGGTGTGTATGGCGGTAGGGCGTTTAGG
>JAUZST010067121.1:0-22316 GCA_034779995.1 Parotocinclus haroldoi | reverse complement strand
GAGGAAACCGGAGTACCCGGAGTAAACCCACACAGACACGGGGAGGACATGCAGACTCCATACAGAAAGGACCCAGGCCGCTCCACCCTGGGACTGAACCCAGGACGTTCTTGCTGTGAGGCAGCGGCGCTACCACACCGAGCCCCCAAGCTGCCCATTTTAAAATTATTGAAATTATTGAAATTATTGAAATTATGTTCAGAAAGTAATTTGAAATTACAGAGACAAATGTGGCCAATGTATTTTTTTAATTTCTTTATTAAGGGTGGAAAGGAGGAGATTTGAGGGCGGGTGCTACACCCCTGCACACAGGCCCGTGGCAGACAAATAAAATAACCTCTTTCTGTCATCTCGATAATCCAAAGTGAAAAAGAAGTAAGAGCTCTCATCGATCCTCTCGGGATAATGACAGGTCTGGTGACAGAGTGTCACGCCAAGTGTGTCAAGCAAACTATAGTGCATGCAAGTGTCACCAAGATCCCAACAACCCCCCCCCCCCGCTCCCTTCTCCCTTTGTTACCTCCACCCCTCACTATCAGCCCATGACAGTCTATTGAGCAAGGGCCTGGTCAGAATTATCCAAACCAGTAAAATATTAAAAATCCTCCTTATTTCTTTGCTTTTGTATATGTGTGTGTGTGTGTGTGTGTGTGTGTGTGTGTGGGTCGTGTGACTCACTGTTTGTGTATTGTAGTTATTCATATATCAACATGCGCAACGATTTAAAAAATGTTTTTTTGTACTTTTTGCACGATGTATTTTTATTTACCTTTTTCTCTAGTAAAACAAAAACCTAGTTTTTGTTACCTAGTTAGGAGTTTTTTCTTGCCACTGTCGCCCTAGGTCTGCTCAACTTGGGACTGGCCTTTTAAGATATAATAATATAATATTGTAAAGCTGCTTTGAGCCAATGCTCCATTGTAAAAAGCGCCATATAAATAAATTTGAATTGAATTGAAACCTATAGAAATAAACTACTTACAAAATGAAAAGAGATTTCAAAATGATTATGAAGAGAATCCCACAAGAACTGCTGGATAATCTGATCCTGTTCGTGCCCCATCACTGTCAGTGTGTTTTGACACTCTTGGGTGACCATAGACTGAACAGTCGATATGGGGTGACTCTGGTCCAGTTTGACCTGCTTCTGTTCACCCCTATGAATATTTCACTTACTACTCAATCACCATAATTAAATTTATATCTCACTGACATAATCAAACAACTTACTTTTGACTTTTTGCTGTTCTGATGATCTTCTTTAACAAAAAAAAAGCTTCTTTTTTAATTGCTTCACATTCATTCTGAAATATCCCCTAATTTTTGTGAGAAGTATATTAATATATAGATTATAATCAAAATAAATAAAATATAAATCTATACATATATACACATATATATGTATAATAATAATAATAATAATAATAATAATAATAATTATTATTATTATTAATATTATAAATAATAATAATAATAATAATAATAATAATACTTTCACTGTATGGAGTATACCTTAAACGTTATGTATAGTAAAAACAATATTATAATTTAATATAAGTCATCTAACAACTATTTTTATTCCAACGAACTAATGATTCTGAATCAAATCACAACTTTTGTAATTTATTTACCTGATTATCAGCACAACAAAAATACTACTTCCCCTTTTAATTCATTTTTTTATTATTACTTTGATGCAAAGTTTGATTATTACTTTGATACTTAAAATACATGCAGCCAAAAGAATTACAAAAATAATTACTTTAAACTTCAACTATTATTATTATTATTATTATTATTATTATTATTATTATTATTATTATTTCTAATACTTACCATATTATATATCTCTTAATTCTAATCTGAGCTACTGTCGGGAATCAGGTATGCTGTAGGACTTTGTAGTTAACATGATGTAAGTATGAATATTGTTAAAAGCCTGCGAACTGGAAACAAACGAAGGAAAGATCGTTAAGAACGACGCACTGCGAGCTCACCAAAATCAAAAAGCACTCTGAAATGCTGGAATAAATTCTGAAATGAAAGGAGCAAAACAGGCGAGTGAGGAATGGCAGAGCCACGGCCTCTGCTGTTTACAGAAGCATTTGTTTTCACACATGGATCATTTCTGAATGACATTAGTGAGGAGGCAGAACATAAAGTGGCCTTTCCAGTGGAACTGCAGGAGTGTGCCTCATTCATCTCACTAATCTCTCAGCACAGCTGCCTGGCTGGATGCAGATGTTCCTGGAGCTTCAACCCCCAACACACACACACACACACACACACACACACACACACACACACACACACACACACACACACACACACACATGAATCTCATCACTCACAATGATAGCTATAATCTCGCTTCAGTTATGCTCTCTCACACACAAACACAATTTGATTGTTTTTTTATGCAGTATATATTCCTATTCAGAATGAACACAGAACAGGAATATCTGTAAGAGCACATTGTGGTGATGCGGTGATGGATGGTGTGTGTCTGTGCCTGGATCTGTGTGTGCATATACAAATGTGTGTGTATTAGTCTTACCTTAATAAATACCATATATTGTGTACACAACAGCATGGGTAACACGATTTGGCTGCAAAGTGCCAACTCGCTACCCCACTATGGGTACGAGTCCTGGTGGTGTCTTCATGCTGAGGTTGAGCATCACAAAGACACATAAATGCCCATTTTTGAGGGAGCCAGGAGTACCCATGGTGCCCTTTATGTTCTTGGACCTGTCTCTTGCAACCCTTCAATACTAAACAGGAAACTCGAACAAAGTCAGATTTACTTATGTAGTCTTTTTTTTAATGGACCTTATATTGCGCAAACTTGGGGTTGCAGTTCCATGCTTTCTATCCATAGTCTCTTTGCAAATTTTAAAAATGCGCAATAAAAAACGGGATTTAAAAAAACCCCTCACAAATATCGCAAAAAAAAGTTTCTTCATGCTTCATGCTTGAACGAAATGCAAAAAAGGGGATGGAAACTGGTTTTGTAACATTTGCTAACCCTGCTAGCGGCAAGAAAAAAGTCCCTAAACATTACAAGGAAGACATTTCAATCCTCAAAAGGGACCTGGATGTTAAATTTAAGAATTAAACTTTATTAATTAAAATTATGTATTTAAAAATATTATACTAACAGTTTAAATAAACAGAAGTTAAATAATATAATAACAAAAACGAAAAACATATATAATATAAAATATAATATAATATAATATAATATAATATAATATAATATAATATAATATAATATAATATAATATAATATATGTTAGGGTTCGCCTCCCATTTATTCCATTTTTCGTTGCCCTCTATCTCTCCCTTCACTCACTCGTTTCGCCCTTCATCCTTTTCAGAATTTTCCCCTCGGTCCCTCAGTCCTGTGTTTTGTTTTGTACCAGTGCTGTGCGTGTGTGTATCGGTGGGCAGCATCGCTGCCTCACAGCAAGAAGGTTCCGGGTTCAATCGTAGGGTGGAACTGCCTCGGTCCTTTCTGTGTGGAGTCTGCATGTTCTCCCCATGTCTGCGTGGGTTTACTCCGGGTACTCCAGTTTCCTCCCACAGTCCAAAGACATGCGTATTAGGTTAATTGGTGTCTCTAAATTGTCCTTGACTTGTGTGTGTGTGTGTGTCTATTATGACAGGCAATGCGACACGTCGGTCAAAGTATTCCCTTGTCGTGTCTTCGTGGGTATGAGCGGACCCCGCATCAAGCAGGACTTGAACCGCGTTTGTCTGTTTTTACAGGGATCTTTTGGACAGGTTCTCCACCTACCAATCCCTCTGTAATCTGCACACCTGTTCAAGAACCATCCCTTATTAAGCAACCTCCATATAATGCCGGTTCTGACTACCAGTTTTTGCCAGAACATTCCGTCCGTTTACCGGTATCTGGCTAATGCTACCTTTACCTATGTTTATTCTATGTTACGTTCACCTCAAGCAAGTCTTAGTCATCCTAGTTCCTTTCCAATCGTTTCCGCCTACCAACTCACCGACCCTCTGTGTTTCATTTCAGCTCTGAGCCCTACCTCATCCAAGACTCATTCGCTGGATTTCCACACCCGATTGCTGCCCGAGATTTCTGTGAAACGCACACTACCGCCGCCGCACTGGTTCTTCTCTCTGTCTTCGCCCTGTTATCATCTGGATTTTTGCATTACCAAGCCTTTTGGACTCGACACGCCACAAACCCGTCTCCATCACCGTATTTGCACACTCCTAGTCCTTTTGCACTTACCACACTGTTTGTAGATACACATACATTCACACTTGCACTGCACTTATCATTGTACAGCATTGCCCTGACCCACTTCTGTATGTATGTTTTACACAGTTTAAATAAATCCTTGTTTAAATAAATGCTTGTCAGTGGTATTTCGTGGTTGTGGTGTCTGCATTTTGGGTTCCACATTCTCGCTCCATCTATTAATCCTAACAAATATGTAGATATATACATATCAATATATGTATTGAATTGAATTACAGCAAAGGAAGACAAGGCTTGACAAGGCCCACAACGCCAACCACACTGCGACCCCTGCAGCGACTCCCACTCTACCCCCACATCAGTACCCAGCGGCAGCCATCTTTACTCCTAATCTTTACATCTTTGCTCTGTTCCGGATCTTCACCTCAATCACCTGTACCGGCACCAAAAGCGAAAAAGGGCGGTGCTCTAATCATCGGTGACTCAATAACAAGACATTTAAAAGTTTCAGTCACTAAAAGAAATGCCATTGTTTCCTGCCATCCGGGTGCACCTGTCCTTGACGTTGCCAGGCGGCTTCCTTCTGCACTGAGGCAGCATGAAGACCTCGACACCATCGTTCTGCACGTGGGGACGAACAACATCTCAGCCCACCGCAGCGAAGTCCTTAAGGAGCACTACCGCTCACTCATGGAAACGGCCCAAAAGAAGTTGCCAGGACTGTCGTTTCACGCCCACCTCTCACCTACAAGAGAGGATCTGAGGCCTACAGTCGGCTGTATGGGCTCCATTCCTGGCTCAGAACTTGGTGTGGCACGGTTGGCGCAGACTACATTGACCACTGGGAGAGTTTGGAAATGTATGGAAAGAGCATGGAAATGTAACCTGTGTAGGACAAGATAAATCTATTCAGCCAATCCCAGTAATCATCATTTACAGACCACCAGAACAATACTCTTCTTTTCTTTCTTATCGAATTTGCAGACTTCGTCTCAAATCTAATTATCTCTCTAGATAAGATAATAGTTTTTAATTTTTTAATGAATGATTTTAATATTCACTTTCATAATCCAGTCAACCCGCTTAGGACAGCTTTTCTATCTATTCTCGACTCTATAGGAATAAACCAGAATATATCAGGATCTACTCACAAGGCTGGTAACACACTTGATCTAGTTTTATCATTTGGACTAGACATTGGTAATATAATTATAATCCCACAGTGTGAAGATATTTCAGATCATTACTTAATTACATTTAAATTCAGTTAAGCCATAATATGCCCACTCTAGAGAGGTATAGCTCCAAACCCGCATTCACATCAGATACAGCAGATAACTTTAAAGACAGACTTCCAGATTTAACGTTGACTGGCTCACTGTCTGACCCTACAGCCATTGATCAGGCAACTGGAGACGAACTTCCGCAGCACGTTAGATCAAGTAGCTCATTTAAAAAGAAAACTTATTAGAGAAAAGAAATTAGCTCCCCGGTATACTGAGAATATCCACATTCTAAAACAGGACACTCAGAAACTAGAACACAAATGGCGTCAAACTAAACTAGTAGTGTTTCAAACAGCATGGAAGGAAAGTCACCTGACCTATAGAAAAGCTCTTAGTAGTGCTAAATCAGCTTATATCTCTATCTTAATTGAAGAAAATAGGAATAATCCTAGATTCTTCTTTAGTACTATAGATAAGCTAACTAGCAAAAAGACAAACTTAAGCTCATGTGCATTGTCGAAAAATAGTAGTAATGATTTTATGAAATTCTTAAATGAGAAGGTCAAAAATATTACACTGCATATCAACACTAACTTAAATCAGAATAATTATGTAACTAATGTGGTCAATAAATTATAAATATAAATATATAAAAAATAATATTTCTGATTATAAACTTGAACATTCTTCTCTGACATTTTTGCCACAAGAACTTCCATTCACTAGATAATTTGTCTTTTTATTAGACCATTCTCTGTAAACCCCAGATACAGATGTCAGAAAATTCCCAGAAGATCAACAGTTCCTAAAATACTTTAGCCCATCTACAACCTCAATTCCAATGAAGTTGGGACATTGTCTAAAACATAAATAAAAACAGAATTCCATGATCTGCAAATCCTTTTCAACCCCTATTCAATTGACTACAAAGATCTTTAATGTTCAAATGGATATACTTTATTATTTTTTGCAAATCTTACTCATTTTAAATTTAATGCCTGCAACATGTTCCAAAAAAACACTCAGTAACTGTTGGGGACACTAATTGTAGAAGCTTTATAGGTTTTGTGTTTTGTGTTTTTGCACTTTATAGTGCACCACACATTTTCAATGGGAGACAGGTCTGGACTGCAGGCAGGCCATTCTAGTAGCCGCACTCTTTACTATGAAGCCACGCTGTTATAACACGTGCAGAATATGGCTTGGAATTGTCTTGCTAAAATAAGCAGGGACATCCTTGAAAAATACGTTACTTGGATAGCAGCATATGTTGCTCCAAAATCTGTATGTACCCTTCAGCATTAATGGTGCCTTCACAGATGTACAAGTTATCCATGCCATGGGTACTAACACACCCCCATATTATCACAGAGATGCTGGCTTTTGAACTTAATGCTGATAACAATCCGGACAGTTCTTTTATTCTTTGGACTCGCCGTCCATGATTTCCAAAACCAATTTGAAATGTGGACTCTTCACACCACATACCATTTTTACATTTTGCGTCAGTCCATCTCAGATGAACTCTGGCCAGGAGAAGCTGGTGGTGTTTCTGAGTGTTGTTGATATATGGCCTTCACTTTGCATTGTAGAGTTTTAACTTGCACTTGTAGATGGAGCGACAAACTTTGTTCAATGACAATGATAATTCCGTTACAAAGTCAAAGTTAAATTTATTTATATAGCGGTTTTACAATGGTGCGTTTAAAATCAGCTTTGCAATATTACATTTTCTTAAAAGGCCAATCCCAAATTGAGCAAGCCTAGGGCTACAGTGGAAAGGAAGAAACCTTGGGAGGACCAAGACTCAAAAAGGGACCCATCCTCTATGGGTGGCCTAGATTTTAATTGAAATAAGAAAGCTGCAGTAATTATATATATATATAATAAAGTAAATAATACAAAATTAAGTCATAGATTGATGTCAGTTTTTAATGCAGTGCCACCTGAGGGACTGAATGTCATGGGCACTTAATGTTAGTTTTTGGCCTTGAAGTGTTATTCACTGCAATCGAACCACTCTCCTTGAAGTTCTTGATGATTTGATAGATGCTTTATTAGGGTGTTATCTTACAAGCAGAAATGTCCTTGCCTGTGAAACTCTTTTTGATGCAATGCAATGGTTACTGCATGTGTTTCCTTGAAGGGAACCATGGTAAAATGAAAACTTGAAAGCACCTCTTCCCTTTTAAAGCAAAAAAAAAACTGCTCTTCTAATCAGCATGACAGCATGATACCGGATATCTTTTTATATCAGCTCATTTTTCCTAAGATAATGAGCTCATCACTGAAATTATGTTAGCAGGTTACTTTGTAGGGCTGAAATTAAATGACTATAATGCAGTAATTTTGTGAAAGGGTCGTTTTTCATGACATTGCAATTAATTGCCATTCATCTGATCACTATTCACAATCTAGAGTTAATACAAATTGCTGGATTGCTTGCCATAAAAAAACATATGCAGCAAACTTTGTGAAAAAGCAAACTTTATGCCTTTCTTAAACCTTTTGACCAAGAACGTACAACACCAAACCAGAAAAAATATAGGAAATGCAAATAAAAGAAAATCAGTGTTACTTACATTTACTTTGACTTAAACATATTTCATTTTTTTTGTCAACTTCAATGCGTTTGTTGCGTTTGTTAATAAACATCCATATTTCAACTTGGCATTAACTAACTAAACCTAGTCTATAAATCGCCTAATTCTTGTGAGCATATTTTTGTGTAGATTTAGATTAACACCAGTTTAGTGCAATCTAATGTATGAATGACTGGGAGGAAATGCAGACTCCACAAAGAAAGACCACTGATCGCTTCACCTAGGACTGAACATAAGACCTTCTTCCTGTGTGGTAACTACTGAGCCACCCTTGTCACAGCTGTAATTCGTGTGGAATATCTAGGATGAAGTTCACATAAAAATAGTCACAACTCACAGAGTATTATGGAAGTCGTTTGGACTGAATCCCTATTGATGCCTAATCAAATTTAGAACTAGCAGACTAGCAAGTAGGAAAAGAGAAAGGACATGCTAAAGCAATAAGCTGGACATGGAATAAAGATTGACCATTTTTATCAAGTTTGGAGAGACATCCTTTTTCCTTACAGTACACAGCAACTCAGTCAAATTAGATAGCATCAAGAAGTTTCATACATCCAGCAGACGCATTTTGCTAAGATGTGTAAGGCCTACATAGCATTTCACATGTGAGCACTGCAAGAAAACTCTTGAAGGTAAGTTGATAAATGACGATGTGACGATGTGTCTCCAAAGACCGCCCACTGAGGACTCATTCTATATCTATTTTGTTTTAGAATTGTATTTATTTATTTTATTACTAATTTAAATGTTTAATTTGTTATTGATTTAAATTATTTACCTAATTTTGCTATGAGTTTAATTTTAAGTATTTATATAATTAACATCTAGGCCCTGTTGAGTCTTGGTCCTCCCAAGGTTTCTTCTTAACACTTTCAGGGAGTTTTTCCTTTCCACTGTCGCCCTAGGCTTGCTCAATTTGGGATTGGCCTTTTAAGATAATGTAATATTGTAAAGCTACTTTGAGACAATGTACCATTGTAAAAATGGTAAAAACTATATAAATAAAATTGAATTGAATTGAATTGAAATATCTCAAACAATACAATATATGCGGATATATATGGTCTTGGCCTCACTGAGCTTCTGACATCAAGGCTCAAGAAATTAAACTTATTAGATGAAAGCGTCCAAGTCACAGATCAGAAGAAGCGTCACCAAGTTTTTTCCACCTTCTTCGGTCATCAAGATGGACTGAGCTTCTGCAACATTGTGGCCGGTCTATTCAAGGCTATAGGTAACATCTGTTATAGACAGTTCATGCAAGAGCATTAAAGCTGTACTGCTTCACAATGGGAACAAGCATCCGTCTCTTCCTGTAGCTCACTCGGTGCACCTGAAAGAAGAATAAACCAGTGTCAAGATGTTTCAAGGTGCCTTGAAGTATGATGAGTATGGCTGGGAAGTTATCGGAGATTTTAAAATGGTTTTACAAAGTATCCTTGCTTTATTTGCCTTTGGGACAGCCGGGGTACTGAAGCGCCCTACCATAGGTGGGACTGGCCTCAGCAGAGAACTGAGTTCTCTGTGGGGAAGAACAATGTAAAGTGGGAGCCACTAGTGGTCAAGAGCTTTCAATTACCTCCAAGATCTTTTCCCTAAGATGTCTGAAGAAAAGATCAAAGCTGGTGTCTTCGTTGGACCACAAATCAAGAAGATCATAGAGTGCAGTGAATTTCCCAAGAAGCTGAATAGGAAGCAGAGAGCAGCTTGGAACAGTTATATTGCAGTGGTTCACAACTTCCTAGGCAATCATAAAGATGAAAACTATACACAACTGGTTCAGATTCTGATAAAGAAATATGCTGCAAAGGGCTGCAGGATGTCACTTAAAATCCATGTCCTTAATGCTCATCTTGATAAGTTCAAAGAGAAAATTGGAGCTTATTCAGAGGAGCAAGGCCAGGGCTTTCACCAGGACATTATAAACTTTGAATGCCGTTACCAAGGACAATATAACGAGAACATGATTGGCGACTATATTTGGGGATTGATTCGTGAAACGATTTGCAATATATTCGTCAATCTCGGAAAACCACACACTTCTGAGTTTTTGGTAATCTGTGTAAATTTGCAATGCATATAGTGTTCTTAGTCTGACTGTATAAATGAGAAGATGCAAAATCGACTGTTTCTACAGTGAAAATGCAGTTGCTGTGATCGCAGAAGCAAAGTTTATGATGAATGTAAGCAATTTTGCATTTGTTTTAGACATAAGCAATTGTAATATAACACTAAAAGGCTGGGAACAAAACTTGTTACGTTGTGTTATTGGACAGAAAGTCTGGCTTGAAGCTGGCATTTCATTCATTTATTCATTAATTATCTTCTGCATAATCCACACATGGTTGCTGCCCCGGCAACTGTAGGTGCAGAAACAACCCTAGTTGGGACGTTAATTCATCGTAGGGGATACACATGCACACACACACACATTATACATGAAGGGCCACTTTTAGAGACACCAATCAACCTAACACGCATGTCTTTGGATTGTGGGAGAAAACCAGAGTACCTGGAGTAAATCTACGCAGACACAGAGAGGACATGCAGACTTCACACAGAAAGGACTCAGGCCACTCCACCCTGGGACCTTCTTGCTGTGAGGCAGTGGTGCTACCCACCGAGCCGCCCACTGGCATTTGAATTAATCTTAAAGGAACATGGTTAAATCTGAGATTTTCACAGGGCATTGAGCTCTCTTTCAGAGCATTCATTCTTTTGTTTCATAAATTCGTTTTCATACCTGCCCAATCCATCAGGGCTGTGGGAAGACAGGAAGATGCTTACACTGACCATTTGGAGCCATATAACAAATGTAAATTTAATTCATATGTTAATATGCAATAAAGGCTAATATTACTAAGTAAAATGTAAAAATATGACTGGAAATAAATTTTGTTTCTCAAGCTTACTCAAGCCCTCTTAACTGAATACCAGCATGTTTGCTAATTTGAGCATGAGGAGCAGATAACTTAAAGATGTTAGAATCTATACAAAGCCAGGCCATGATATGGCAAGATCTACCATGTCATTTATTTACATGCTAAAGAGAAGCATTCCTTATTCAGAATCTGCCATAATCCACAATACAGTAATCTCAGCTAACTGTATAGCATACACTAAGGTTTCTGAAATTACAGCAGCATTGTTGAAACACTCCACTCAACACAATTTCCACATTGCATTATTCAATCTCTGACTGCTCCCACTCCATTCAGTAGAATGACTGGAATTGATTTATTTTCATAAACTGCTGACATTCATAGTATAAAATTTTCACACCTGCATAATTTACCTACTTGTACATGTAACTAAGATTAAACATAGTAATGGCATACGATTAGTTTAATATGAGTTCATATATTTAGGCTTCTCGTATATTAACCTAATTCAATTTAGTTTTTCTTCTTAAAAAACCTTTGGCTTTATGCTTGTGTGAACATTACCTACAACTTTGGTGCTATACACCATATATATACAAACATAAAACAAGCAGTTCATAAGGTAATTTAGTTTACCTAGTGCCATTCCTTTTTGTTCATTTTCTTGCTTCTTAACAGGGGTCCTTTTTGGGCAGCATCAGAATACTACACTGCTCACAAAAAATAGGGGATACAAAAAAATTGGAGCTTGATGCTAGCTAATAATTTACATCCTATACTTACACCCCAGTAAAACTAAACTGATAAGAGTGTTGCCCAGTCACAGATCATCAATTGGAGATCGATGTAACCACACAAAGTGACACAAAACAGTTTCACACAGATTTAGCACAGCAGAGAAATAACAGCCATCAACACATTATTCACTGTGAGAAGCTAACCCAATCTATAATGCTTCAGCAGCGAATATTCATGCTAAGAACAAACTGTTTTTGTCAGGACTCAACATGTTTGATGACTTACCTGCACACTACCAATCCTGGATGGAAAGCTTCACTAACATAACTAAAAACCTGAAGCTGTCAGCAAGTGAAGAGATGGATTTGCTGATTATATGGCTGGGTGTGGCTAGGAGAAAGAAAGTAGGCATTTAGAATAAAATATGTAAATGTAACCTTTTTTTTATCTTAAAGCAATTTGGAAGAAATTCAATAAAACTCCAGAAGTCATAAAAAGAGTTTTGTTCAGTTAGGTAGATAATTTTCCCAAATCCATAACAGAGACAGTCAGATCTTCAGGACATGATAGGCCTACAATTAGAACTAAATGTCGCCAAAAAAATTAGGGCTTCTTGCCAGGGCTAGGATACCTAGACACAGAAAGGGGGTGAAACCCATTGTTGACAACTTGCCTGTTTTTATCCAAGATAAATCTTAAGGATGCAAGAACATGGTGTCACTCGTCCTCCTTTCTCCTTCTTTAAAGAGTTTATCTGCAGCAACGCTGAATAGAGAAATGAGCCTAGCTTTAACCTGCCTACCTTCAACTTTTAACAGGAAAGAAAGGTTTGGTCAAACGGGACCTGTCTCTGTTCATAAAACAAGCATTTCATAATTGAAAACAGAATCGAAAATAGAAAACCCTGACAGACTTTGTCCCATGCATAACAAACCCCAGTCACTGAAGAAATGCAGAGGGTTCCGGAAAATGAGCCTTGATGACCAAAAGAAGTTCTTAAAAGATAACAATATATGCTTTTGCTGCTGTGCTTCTACTACTCCTGTGAAACTCCTACTAAATGTAAAGAGTGATACAGTGATAAGCATCTTGCTGCTTTTCACCCTGGCGCTCCACAAACACTGCCCTCCTCAGAGTATGGTGGGAAGTGGGAGGACATAGGATAGTCAGAGGTCACATAAAGGTATGTGGGAAAAAAATCAGGGGCAAATCCTGTGCAAAAATATGTCTTGTGAATGTGTATCCCACTGGTAATTGCAAGCTGCAGAGAAAAATGTATGCCATAATGGAAGACATGCCTTTGGCAGGATCCAATTTTGTTACATATTTGGAATAAAGGGAGAAGCAGTGACATACACAATATTGTGTATCGTAAGTGTAACGTATCAAATAATTAGCAATTATTTACATTGGAATAATTCAGACTTTAGCATTCTCTTAATCTTCCCACTATTATTTCAATTCCAGAAAGCAAGAAAACATGATTGCACTGTCAAAGACATCACTGAAGCTGTCCAAACTGGCGAGAGTGAACTTTAAATGGAATCAGAGATCCGCAAATCAAGTGATGAGGATGTGGATGAGGATGCAAGTCCAGTGAACACTCATTGATTGCCAAGCTGATGATGATGAGGACGCTGAGGCAAACAAACCAAGCCAAACAGGTCACTGGACTATGCCATAGGCCGATATCGCTGGCTGAAAAATTATTTCACTAATCCATGTACTGATTCCTTTGGTCTAGATGTCTTCAGTGGTGCTGGAGACATGATCTAGGCTCTCACAGAAAACACAAATGAGTACAGCTTCCAAAAGAAAGACACATGCCTAACCACCAGTAACAAGGAAATTGAGCAAATGATTGGCATGTACCTGAAGATTGGACTTATGCAAGTGTCTGGAGTCTAGATGTATTGGGAGACAGACACGTGGTACACCCCTGTTTCAGATGTGATGCCACGCAATAGATTCCAATCTCTTTTAACGTCATTGCATTTTGTAAACAAACTCAGTGTTAGATGCACAAAAGAAGGACAAACCCTGCAAACTCAGACCATAGCTACCTTCCTTTATAGAATGTCAGCTAGAGGTAACTGAAGAGCACAACTCAGTTGATGAGATGATGAGATGTTGAGAAAAAATTTAATAAACATACTGTCTGCAATTAAATAAAACCCTGTATTTTTATTTGTATTTTCCTTACCATCCTTTTTCTGATTTGGGGCTAGTTCAATGAATGTGAATGCCTCTATAATTTAGCTCATGTTATAAATTTCATTCATTATTTTGAAGTGTAGATCAATATCACAAAGATGGCAGAGAGGCAATTACTGTGAAAGAGAGTGCATTTTACCACTAACAGCCCACGTGGTCTTAGTGGATTCGTATTCTGAACTGAAAAGCAACTTACATTTTTACATCTGTGACAAAGACATCTGAAGTGCTGAGACTTTTTCTCCGTTCCAGCCAATTCCAAAAATGTTATGTGAATATGATAAACTTTCTGTTTAATAAAGAATTTTACATAATGCTCCAAATTTTTCCATGCTTCAAATACATCAACAAGTGACCCCAACATGAAATATGTCTGCTTACATTTTATCTGGGTCACAAACAATCATTAAGGCAATTACTATAGTTTTGGATCATTACCATCATTCATGCTTATAATGGAAACAACCTGCAGCTGTGACTAGTCTTTTGTAATGACCATAATGTAGTCCTCTGAACTGTAGTTAATTTAAACAGTAGACTGGTCCATACTACATATCACTTGTATTTGCACTAATTTGAAAAGCAGATGTACTGTATTTCTATTTCGGTCACTTTCTGTGCACCAACAATTTAGTACTGTCACAGCCTCGGGCGGTTCCAGCGACCAAACCTGTCCCATCACACGCACACCGTCACCTGAGTTTTGATTGCACTTCATTAGACACACCTGGGTTTAATTTTGGTTCACCCTATTTATACACACCCCGAACCGCCTAACCTCCGCAGGCCAAGGACGAACAGCTTGAGGAGCTTCGTGCTCAGCTTGCGGAGGTTACTCAGGCGGTTCGTCACCTTTTCGCCTGCCACGAGACACTCAGCTCCGTCATTCCCACCATGGACGCGCTTACTCAACGGGTGTCGCAGCTTACTCCGTCCCCAGGCTTTCCGGTGCCCGCTGTCGCCGTTCCGCTACCGGCCAGCCCACCTTGTGCGACGGCGCCATCTGCTGCCTACAGGATCGCACTGCCAGACAGGTATGATGGAGACCCAGACCATTGCCAAGGATTCCTGCTGCAGTGTGACCTGTATTTTACACACTCGCCCCCCAAGGCGGACTCTGCCCGCATCGCGTTGGTGATCTCCTTACTCTCTGGCCCCGCTCTGGATTGGGCCACGGCCATCTGGAACAAGCAGGGTGAGGGGGGACGCAACTACCAGCACTTCTTGGAGGCCTTCCGGGGCTGTGTTTCAACACCCATGCGGGGGTCGCTCGGCGTCAGAGCTACTGCATGAGCTGCGCCAAAGGGGCTGGCTCGGCAGCCGAGTACGCTCTGGAATTCCGGACCCTGGCGGCTCTAAGTGGCTGGAATGAAGCGGCCTTGCTACCCACTTTCCGGCTGGGTTGCGTCAGGACCTTCAGCACGAGCTCTTGGGCAGGGAGGCTAACCTGGTCATCAGGTTTGACCAGCTCCTTGGTTCTCGTCGCCGCACGTGGCTCTATATGCCGTCCCCAGCCTTGCCCCCTCCTCCTGAGCCTATGGAGATCAGCGGGTCTCGCCTCTCCTCGCTGAAACGCCAACGCCCCAGGTCCCAGGGTCTCTGCTTCTGTTGTGGCTCCGATCAGCACCTCCGCACCCACTGTGACCAGGCCCTGATCTTGACCTCAACCCCTGCACGTGGGTCCATCAGCGCGCGCACCCCGGGTGATTACGAGTCAAGACATCATGTCCCATCTCCACGTCCCGTCTCTACCACTGAACTCTGTCCAGTCTGAGGGTTTGACGGCCACTCTGCCCTCCAACGTTCCCCTGGAATACCACGACCTGGCTTCGGTGTTTGGTGAGGGTATACCTACCTCCTTGCCTCCACATTGCGCCTACGACTGTGCCATTGAGCTCCTAGAAGAAGCACCGCTCCCCAAGGCCCGACTCTACCCCCTTTCTCCGGCCGAGGATGCAGCCATGACTTCCTACATCCAATAATACCTCCAACTGGGACTGATTCGCCCCTCCATGTCTCCTCTCTCCGCGGGGTTCTTCTTCGTCCCCAAGGCTGATGGCTCCTTGCGCCCTTGCATCGACTATGAGGGGCTCAATCGGATTACCAAGAGGTACTCGTACCCTCTCCCCCTAGTTCCGTCTGCCCTGGAACAGCTCCGCTCTGCCAAGTGATACACCAAGCTCGATCTACAGAATGCCTACAATCTGGTGCGTATCCGAGAGGGGGATGAGTGGAAGACGGCCTTCAGTACCAGCACGGGCCACTACGAGTATCTGGTAATGCATTTCGGCCTGCATTTCGGCTCCGCGTGAAGGCGGCCAAGTGCGAGTTCCACACGCAGTCGGTCAGCTACCTGGGGTACGTCATCTCCCCGCTGGGTGGAGGCTGTCCTAGCCTGGCCACGGCTGCAGTCGGTGAAGGACCTCCAGTGCTTCCTAGGATTCGCTAACTTCTACCGAACAATCAGAACTTCAGCCGGGTCATCTCACCCCTCACCTCCCTGCTCGTAAGCCTCGTAGCCTCCGCTGGTCCTCAGAGGCTGAAGCCGCGTTCACCGGGCTCAAAAACGCTTTCTTGCAAGCCCCGGTCCTGGGACATCCTGATCCCAGTCGCCCCTTCGTAGTCGAGGTGGATGCCAAACAAGACCACTGGTCTCACCTGGCCGTGGATTTTATCACTGACCTTCCTCTGTCCCAGGGTCATACCGCGATCCTCACTATCCTAGACCGCTTCTCCAGGGCTGTTAAGTTCATCCCATTCCCGAAGCTCCCCACAGCCTTTGAGACGGCAGAGAACCTCTTCGCTAAGGTTTTCACGTCCTTTGGTATCCCGGAGGTCATACACTCTGACCGGGGACCCCAATTCACCTCTGCCGTGTGGTCCGCCTTCCTGGAGAAGCTGGGGGTCGCGGTCAGTCTCACTTCGGGTTATCACCCCCGATTTAATGGCCAGTGTGAGAGGGCTAACCAGAAGCTGGGGAAGTTCCTCAGGCTATACTGTGCAGAGAACCCGGAGGACTGGGCCCGCTTTCTCCCATGGGATCGCACAAAACTCCCTGCGCCACTCCTCCTTCACGCCCTTCCAGTGTGTCCTCGGCTTTCAACCCCCCTTCGTTCCGTGGGATCCTTCGCCCTCTGACGCCCCGGCCGTGGACGCCTGGTTTAGGAGGAGTGAGACCGTCTGGGAACAGGTGCATCTTCAGATCTCCCGGGCGATCCGCAGATACCAGGCCCAGGCCAACAGGCGGCGCACTCCCGAACCGAACTACCGAGCTGGCGACCGGGTGTGGTTGTCTACCCGCGACATCCGCACTCAGGGAGGTTCTGGCAAGATCGCACCTCGTTATATTGGTCCATTCAAAATCACTAAAGTACTTAACCCTGTCACTGTTCGTTTGGCTCTTCCACCCCACATGCGCACTCACCCCGTTTTTCATGTCTCTCTCCTTAGGCCCTGGGTCCCTGGAGGTGGACGGTGCCCCGCCTACACGGTCCACCGGCTGCTAGATTCCCGCAGGCGGGCTTCATGGCTGCAATACCTAGTGGACCGGGAGCCGTTTTCACCTAACAAACCGGATTTTGACACAAGCTGCATTTGTCTCTGTTTCCTTGGTCCGTGACGTTACACTTGTATGATTGACAGACATTATTTATTATTGTAATATTATGGTTACTATTATATTATACTATATTATATTATATTATATTATATTATATAATATACTCCCACCTATAATGCTGGCCTAGACAATTTATACAAAGTAGTGTGGTTTATTATTCTTATTTTTGCAGCTTATACATACATTAACTTACTTTAAGTTTTTTAAAACTGTTTTTATTTTGAGGGAAGAATAAATGTACACTGTTATATACGCTGCACTGAGACTACTTTTCATTGTGTCAAAGTGTCATTTTGTCAGTGTTGTCCCATGAAAAGACATACTTAAATATCTGCAGAAATGTGAGGGGTGTCCTCACTTTTGTGATACACTGTTTTTCTTTTTGTTGCTCAGGTACTGTCAAAAAAAGGCAGAAAAGCACATGGTTGAGGCTCTTAAAGAAGATCTTAGGAAGAGGAAACACCACTATCCTAATACAGCCCCTCCACTGTATGATACAGACACAGACTCAGACGTCACAGCTGCTGACCTGGAATCCACACCCATAAATCAGTCACTGGAAATCGTGAGTTTGAGCAGTAGTATCTGCAAATGTAGTCCTAACTACAAAAATCAATCGTTTGTTTATGGTGGAAGAGAGCAGATCTCAGAATACTTGTTAAGGCTCATCAGTTGCAAAGACAGAGCTGCATAATTGAACCTCTTTCATTTTCCATATTCAAAGTTTTACTTCAGGGTCTTTTAGAATAGATTTATATTTTCCCAAATATACTGTACATTTTTAGCCATTTTCAAGAAAAAGAACTCCGTGTTCAGAACCTATTTTTGTTGGTGGAAATGCACAGAACGGATCAACATTAGGTGTGTGAACCTGAACGAAGCCTCTTCCATGTTGGCAACTATGATTAGGATGGGCAGTGGTCATAAAGTAATCGCTGATCAGTGTATGCTGACCTCTTTTTATGTACTGTATCTTGATATTCTGTGAATTTCTGAACAGGTCACACTGGCAGATGGAATGATGATTCCCAAAAGAGCAAGAGTTAGCAGCCCACCTGTGAGGGTGGGCAATGCCTCGCGCACACGCACATGCTGAAGATTTATGCCCCCTGACACCCTCGCCACTGTCTAAATCAGCAAAGAAGAAAGCCAGGAAAGAACTCTTTCAGGACCAAGCGGCTCTCGCCATGGAGGTCAGCACAGCGGAGGACTCGGCATTAGTTGCGGTAGCATTCGAGGTTAGAGAGGCGCTACGTGAACTCTCCCTGAATGTCAAAACAATACGGGGGCGATATGGATGCTTTTCAGACTGGAATCGGCGAAATAATCTGTGTCTCGTTTAACCTGCCAGACAACGAAGAGGGGGGCGACTCTATTGCATTTTTACAACGGCAGCTCTCAATCTGGTTCTCTAGCGAATCGAGGAATCATTGACATTGAGAGAGCGCACCGTGTTTACAAACAAGGTGGAAATATGTCAAGCAAGCCCATAACCCTCATCTTCAAAAACTTTTGAGGTACAACGATCGTCAGGCTATTATGAAGGCGTACAGATAAGCACGAACGATACGCGCATTTTCTCCCGAGGAGGTGCAGCGTTATATTGAAAACATTTGATTTGAACAGTGATTCTCCCTATCCAACTGAACATCTGTCAACTTAAGAGCTGCTTATGATACGGTTAACAAACTGACCTTATTGAGCTTGTCTGGTCAGCCCTTTTCATTTACAGTGACTCGTGTTGCACTTTCTGATTTGAAGGTGGGTCTTTACAGGGCTATCTTAGTTGAATCCAGGGAATGGCTGTTATTTTTGTTTTAGCTAGGCCATGCAGGATGTTCGTGGTTTTTCCTGGCAGGCTAGTGTTGTTCTTGTTCTTTTTGTGTGTTTGCTATGTTTTAAGCCTATGGGGGACGTGTGTCTGTTTTTAATTCTGTTACACAGCTATGTAGCGAATCCAGCTTTAATTCACCTCTAATTGACCCTCAGAAGAAGAGAAGGAGTTATTTTCTTCCCCTCTCTCTCTGTCCCATCTTCTCAGGACCTTTCACTTCGCAAACGGCATAAACCAATCCTCCCATTAGGCAAAATGGGACAAAACTCTCATGTGAAAACAACAAGACTCTGGCATTGCAAACTTTGACAAGGACGTCTCTTACAAGTTAAGCTCCTGCAAGTTCTTCTCTGTCAATCTGGTACGACTCTTGCTTCCAAAAGGTGCTCGGAATTTTAAGAATTCTTACGATGGTGTTTTGACTAAACTCCGTATCAAAATAACTAAACTAGCCTTAGTTCGTATCAACGTACTAAAATCTCTAAAATCTCTCCATCATATCACCATAAACACTGACTTAATCCAGTAAATAGTTCACGTATAGCTACCTCATAATAACACTCTATTACTATAGTTAGACAAGGTTTAAACATATCTTGGTGTTTTACTAGTGTTAGTTACTGATGTGAATTTTGCTGTGTTTATCTCCAATAAAACTGTACCTTTGAACCAACACTGGTGCTAGATGTGACGTAATTCTTCAGAAAGAGATACTGAAATTACTGTGAACTGACGAACTTAAGTTGTGAGACTATCTTAATATCTCAGACTACAAAATAAGCATTATAAAGTCATTTCTTTTTCTTGCGCCCCAAATAAAATCTAGGGTGTTCTGATCTTGGCTAATAGGAAGTTGAATCTACAGGTGGATGAGCTAGGTAGTGACTCTGATGGTCGATTTTGTTTCTCTTTAATTACCTTATATTCCATTAAATATTGTTTAGTCGCTATATATGCACCAAACACTTTTTTGATAATGTTAAAGCCAGGCCTAACCCTAACCCTACATTTTAGGGTTACATTACAAGTTCCCCTGATTTTAGGTGGGGATCTTAATGTAACAGTCGACATCTTGGATAGGTCCAGTGCCACTACACCTACTTCCAACCAGCTTTTTGCATCCAATTACATTGTGAACTTTATGAAGGACTTAAATGTGGTCGGCATTTTCACATCGGCTACCCTGTTGGGGTTTGTTTTGAACACTGAAATTCTGCCCATACTAAACTCCGACCATTCACCCATCAAAATTACAATATCTGCAGCTTACTTGTCTGTCCGCTTTAAGCGTTGTGTCAGCGCTGCTGTATGCAGCCTCCCCTGGCTGCTCTCTCCCAAGGTGCTTCCCCTCCATTACAGCAGGTGGCACTATTGTCACCTGCTGCCTTCCCTATTTATACCCCTCTTTGTCTGCACTCTTCGTTGGTTCTCTTTCCTGTGGTGTTTCCCTGGTCTGTGTCTGCCTGCAGCTTTTCATCTCTTGGTTTGTCTTGTTTCCTCTGCTTTTCTCCACTTTCTGGTCCTTCCTATGTTTAGTGTCTATTTTGTGTTGTTATCTTGTTTGCCTCAGTCTATGTTCCCTCTGTTTTAGCCTAGCTTGTTAGCCTGTCTTGTTTGCCTTTGTTATCTTTGTCTGATGTGCTGTTTGTTAGCCTGTCTTGTTAGCCCTTGTTTTCTCTTTCAGTTCTTATGCTTTGTGTGTATCCCTTGTTGCTTTGTCTTTGCATCTATTTGGTCATTGTCTGTTCTTTATAGGTTTTGTCTGGTTAGTTCTTGGTGTGTTTGCCTGTTTGGTTTTGTTTATCTCTCTTTCGTGTTTGCCCTGCTCATTACCTTGTGTTATATGTCTCACACTGTAAATAAACCGTATTCACTTGCACCTATGTCCGCCTCTGCTACTTCTTCCTCTCCTGCTCATGACAGAAGAACCGACCTAACAAAGGACAGCAAGTGAACATCCTAGTGTTCCCAGGATGTTCCCATACCCACCAGACTGGAGACTGGAGTTGGTTCAGCCGCCCCTGGAGTTCACCATCTACCCAGTGGGCCACATTTTTTGCCCCTCTGAACAGCTGGGTAGTCCTGACCCTCCATCCTCTCAAACCACTCGTAGACAAAAGAGGAGGAAGGCAAAGAAGCGTGTTGGCCTGATACCGGAACCCACCCTACCTAGCCTGCCTTCAGATCCCTCACTCGCTAGCTCGTCGCAGCGGACCACGCTCGCCAGCTTGGATCTTGAGCCGGTGGTCTCCAGTCACCTGGATGACCCCCTTGACGCTGATGGCATGGATTCAGGGGTTGTGGTCTCTACCTCGGAGGCCATGACCGCTCCACTCCCGGATGCGGCACCGGATCCCGTGCTCGACATCAAGTGTAAGCCAGTTCCTGAGTCTGTGGAACCCGCCCCTAAGCTTGTGCTCACCCCGTTACCAGAGGCCATGGACACTCCTGGATCCGAGCCTGCATCACCTGGACCCAAAGTGGAGACTATCCTTGTCGCTGGACCTGCTTCCGTGTCTAGGGTGGAGCCATTCTCTGTCTCCATTAATGTTGTTCCTGTCATTTCTTTTCCAGTACCTGACCCTGACCCTTCTCCAGAGTGGATTGGCGTGACCGTTCCAGTTCCCGAGACTATGATCACCCCAGCTCAGGATGCTCAGTTTCGGTCACCGTGGTGAAGCTTGCTCCTGTTGCCCTGGAAACTCCAATGCCGGTTGCCGTGGCTGCCCCCTTTTTCTGACGTGAGGGCCACTCCAGTTCTGGACCCTGCAGCTGTCCCAGTCTCAAAGACCAAAGGTACTCCAGTTGCAGTTGCCTCTTATACTCCTCTTCCTCTGCACTCTTTGTCGGTTCTCATCTTTCTTGTGGTGTTTCCCTAGTCTGTGTCTGCCTGCAGCTTTTCATCTCTTGGTTTGTCTTGTTTCCTCTGCTTTTCTCCCCTTTCTGGTCCTTCCTGTGTTTAG
>JAUZST010067110.1:0-22318 GCA_034779995.1 Parotocinclus haroldoi | reverse complement strand
TACAAGTACAGAGGCAAGTAGACTAGAAACGCCTTTGGTACTCTGTACTTTGCTAGTGTGGAAGCACTGCAGAAAATGAATAAACAAACTGGTTAAAACACAGCAGCAGATTTATTGGGGGGAATACAGAACAATGAATATAGCAGCCAAGTAAATGATATCCCTGTGCTTGAGCATTATCCACTGTGTATTAAGAGATCTTTGAAGTTCACACAGTAAGCGATTGTTAATGCCAAAATGCGCTACAGAATGGCTGAGAAGATCATTTGCTCCATTAGGAATTAAACTTGTAATGTAATGAACAGTGTATTAGATTATAAAATTTGTTATTGATTTTCAGACGAGGCACACTGAATCACGGATTGATGGCTTTTATTATGCGTATGGTTTGCAGTCATATTCACTTGCTTAGGGGTTGTATTTTAGGTTTATGTTGTGTGTGTGTGTGTGTGTGTGTTTGTGTTTGCTTGAGGATTTGCATGTTGTGGTATATCAATAACATTATCAGCACAGGCATAGTTTGTGTGTGTTGGGGGGGGGGGTGAACTGTGTAATGTGAAATGTGTTTTCTCCTGCATGTTAGATTTGGATGAAATTATTGCTATTAGTTTTAAATGTTATTTTGAAACAATTATATTTGTGTACTTTGTAGGTATGAAGGTTAGGTTGCTTTTTCATCAGCAAGTTGGTGCTGGACGTCCCCCCTCCCCAGTCATGGGCAGCTGCTGCTGCCAACGTGATGATTTTTTTTTTGCTACAGATAAGGAAATGAAATCAGATAATTGAATTAAAAGTTGTTACAAATCTGTAAGTATAAAACTTTCCAGACTAAAGAATGCCAGTGAGCGAGAGGCATAGCTCTTTCTCTCTCTCTCTGCATCTCCTCTGTTGTGGGAGAAGGAGAAGTACTTTGCGTTTTGTGATTTTGGTAATTGCAGTTCATGAATTAATATGTACATCATGTCCGGATACAGTGAGGTGCAGTTTAAGACGGCAACATTCAGTCCTGATATTCATATTTTTTCTTTTGAAATATGCATACGCACATTGTTTGGATTATCCTGTACATACAGAGAGAGAAGCAACAAAATATTAAGAACTGAACCTAGGCAGCATGTAAATGCGAACTGATTGGAATCTATCAGAATCTTTGCTATCTGAATCTTTATATATAGATAATGAGGCTTAGCTGTTTAGCTGGATAACACTGCATGCTTTATACAAGCTACAGTGATGCTAAATTTGTCAGAGGCCATTCTAGAAAATAAATATGACTTTAACATAAATTAAAGTACACTTCAGCTTCGGGTTGGTCAGTTGGTATAATAAGAAGACTGACTGATTGATAGGTTATTCCATCCCTTTTGACAGCTGCTACACCTACCTATCTTAATCTCAAGTAAAACCCCACTAAGCTGAATCCAGAAAGGGAAAATACAGCATTTCTTTATGAATAGCGACAGAGAACTGACTACAAAGTTCTCCTCCTGTAGCAACTAACTGCAGGGCTGAGGGTTAAGATTTCATTATGCTGAAACTGAATCAGCCTGCCTGTTCAGCCTGTGAATTTATTATGAGAGCGGAATTGACTCGACACAGGCCTGACCTGCCTGAATAAAGTAGATACGAACTTACAAATCCAACTCTCCTGGAGGACAATGACAAGCCTGAATAGCGGTGGGGCTGCAGATGAGGCTGGGAAATGGGTCGTATTTGCAGCAACTCAGTATGAATGGATCTCAGCACTTTGTTCTGCAGCTGGCAACCAAATGACCAGGTGCTCAGTGTAAAATATTTGAACGGACCACCCAGACCACTGAGAAAGTCCGAATGCGTCTTCAGAATGAGACCTTATGTCAGCGTGAAATCCATTTTCTCCCATTTCGTTCAAGCGTCATATACTGCCACTGTCGAAAATCATCATGATTATGAAATGCTCACAAACTGTGTCGCATATGTAGTAAACAGATTTCCAAACAAAAGCCCATTATAGGTAATGCTTGTTGTCATGCTGCATTGGATTCAGATGCAAATGAGATTACATGGACAATGTAGGCCATGTGGGAAAAGGTAGTTATTTTCTGTCCTAGCTGTGAGAGTCCTACTGTGTTTATTAATTGCAAAGACATCATGAGCTCAGAACAAAAGAAAGAGCAATAATAAGTAAACAAGAAATAGATTTTTTATGGCTGCTTCATTATCTCAAGCTCAAAAGTCTCTGTTCTTGTAGGAATTGACAAGCAAGTCCCCAGAAACTGCCAAGAAACCACCTAGGGTTTTAATTTACAATTACGTTATTTAGCCCTGATATACAGCAACTTACAATTGATACAGTCTTACGATCCAAGCAGTTGTGTGTTTAGCACATTGCTCAAGGACCCAACAGTGGCATAGGTGGGATTTGAATCCTGGACCTTCTGGTCTATTTTCCAGTGTCTTACCCACTAGGCCACTACAGTCCCCAGCTGGGTTTCAAAACCCAATGCAGAGCAATACTATTTGTATCCAGTAGGAAGAATGGAGGGTTGATAACAGTCACAGGGGAAGGTAGAACGTATCTACTGTATATTAAATGTTTAAAATGTGTGCTTGCTCCTATATAGTATGCCAGGTGTTCTTGCTTCAAAACAGAAAAAACTAAACCACAGAGTAAAACTGAGATGGTTTTCCTTCTCCCAAAATCCTATCAAAGTGATACTGTTTCCTTATTTTCTTTAATGTACAGTACAACTTTTTTTCTTTCAATTAACCTTTATTTTAGCAATATATTCACTCCAGCACTGATTGACATAAATGCTGATATACTGCGGGGGGTGGGGGTGGTATTGGTCTGTAGTCATTGCATTATTTAATTGATCATTTGCCTCAGTTTACATGTCTTGAAGGCAGGAGGGTGCTGATGCACACAGTGAAGGTTTTTTTCATGACAGTCGATTGAATAGATTATTTAATTTGACTAAGGGACAGGTACTAATGACGTCATGCATCATTTGCACCATGAAGTTATTACATACGGCACTGACGTCGCCTCACAGCAAGAAAGTCCTTGGTCTTTTCTGTGTGGTTTCCATGTCCTTCCTGTGTCTGTGCAGGTTTACTCCAGGTGATCTAGTTTCATTCTTCAGTCCAAGTCTTAAATTAAACTTGTGTATTTATGTAACCCTGTGTTTGTTGTTAAAAATAAATCCAACTAAACAACAAATAAACAGCTGCCCACATTCAGGCATACAAAAACAACTGTCTAAACTGTAAAGTATTTAAATAAAAGATGTTAAATCTGAATAGATTAGGAACCCCATGTGGTAAGACTTGAATGACACAAGTCAAGTCAATCGCTTGGTTTTTATCCACTTAATCCTTGAGAGTGTTGTGGGAGAGCCGGTAGTCTACAACAAAAAGTCAACAACCCAAGACAGACACCAATCCATCATAGGTCAGTACAAACAAATCATACACACATTCATGCATTAAAGACCACTTTAGAGACACCAGTTAACACGAAATGTAGGAGGAAACCGAAGTACCTTCATCTTTTTATATATGATAATTATAGTTAAACAGTAAAAATATATATATTTATAAAAAATACAATAATGTATATACTGATAACTGAATATAATACATTATTAGGACTCGTATAATAAAATATTATATAAAAGACAATATAGAACTGTAAAACATATATAATAGGCAATAACATATATAAATAAAATGTTGATTATATTAACAATGACAATGTGTGCATCATATTTAGACAAGTAAATTGAAACACTTATAATGTAAAGATGTTCAATAAATATTTGTTCAATGATCTGCATGAATTACAATCTTTAAAATAGATTCCACAGGCAGCATGGTGGGTGGCACCGCTACCTCACAGCAAGAAGGTCCCGGGTTCAATCCCAGCGGCCTGGGTCCGGTGTGGAGTCTGCATGTTCTCTAAGTGTCTGTGTGGGTTTACTGTGGGTACTCAGGTTTCCTCCCACAGTCGAAAGACATGAGTGTAAGGTTAATTGATTTCTCTAAAGTGGTCCTCCATGTGTGTCTGTGTGTGTGCGCCCCCTACGATGTATTGGGTTGATTTAGGGTTGTTCCTGCTCTTGCGCCCAGAGTCGCCAGGTGGGCACTGGCTGGCCTGTGACCCTGTATGGATTATGGATTAAGCATAAGATAATGAATGAAAACAGATTCCAGTGGGGATTGGAAACAAAAGACATGTACATGCGTTTCAGAGTGAATGTCGGGGCTCTACAAAAAAGGGGGCACTGCAGACACCACAGATTAATAATCCAGTATTAAAAATTAAACATTCAAAAGATAGCAAAGAACTGTTTTATAAAACCTTACTCAAAACATCACAAATATATAATTGCTTTGGTAATCTGAAGTCATTTTTGCACCACTCACACCTGCTTTGGCCGCATGACAACCAGCTGTGTTTGAAATCTGATCTCGGTGTAGTTTTTCGAGAATAATTATCACATTTCCGTGTTGTTTCTTCGCATTCTTTGCACATGATATCTAGGCGCAGCCTTAGAAGAGCACCTGCAGCAGATCCCGACAATTCGGGACTGTGGTAGCCTAGCGGTTAAGGAACTGGACTCTGGACTAGAAGGCCACAGTTGGCTCCTTGACCCACAAATTGCTTGCATAGTAAAACTATGAGTTGTAAGTCGCTCTGGATAAGGGCATCTGCTAAATGCTGGAAAGGTAAATATAAATGCTAGATTGTGCTTTCAAATAAGTATTGTATATTTAAGATATTTCAAAGATCACTTTGGAGCATGAGTATGCTTGGTGCCATCAAACAAGAAGGCTGAAGATGACTGCTGGCCCTCTTTAGGACATTCGCTTCATTAATTCCTATAACAAATAGAGCTCTCTTGACACTTGGTACTGTCTAAGCCAAGTGTAAAAAGTAGGACACGGAAACATATGGAGACATTAAAGTCATATATCGTCTGTGCTGTCAGGAAGAACATTGCACTGGTGTTTATGTAAAACTACGACAACTTAAAGTCTACCAATATCAGCATGTAGAGTGCGTGTCATGTGCGACTCTACACGTTATTGAAATGCACTTTCCTATACTCAGCACGGATAGAGTGGCTTAAGCTGTCGGCTGTGGAGACACACAGCCGATGTCTTAAACCAAGGCTGATAGTGTCAGCATCAGAACAGCCTCACAATCTGTCAACCCCTTACATCCAAAGCAACAATGAGAAATTCTTCCAGACTCACCATTTTTCTCTGTGACACACACGTCTATCCATCTACTCTCTCCTGTTCCCTGCATTTCTCACTAACGCTAATTTTCGTCTTCCTTAACCTGTCAATACATCACCATCCTCGAACTCACACCTGTCCTTATACATCAAACCTGTACAAATGGACAAAACTGGCTGTTGTATCTCGGGTTATAGAAATCAAGGGGAAAAAAATGACACAATTCCAGACCTTCCTACAGTCTCACCATTAGCATTTTTTCATTCGTAATCAAGTCAAAGAACTGTGAGAACAACTCTGGCTTGTTGTATTCCCAAGTGTGGCCTACAATTAACAGCCCTCTTAAATAATAAATGAATCAGCTTGTTTCACTGCCTATGAGTAAATGAACCATTTGCACAACAATAAAAACGTGTGGGTGGGAACCGGTGTCAGCGTTTTGCCTTTCCCTGAAGATAAGGCACTGCGTCACTTATTCCACAGGGCCCTGTACTGTGACACTGTCACTAAATATTAATAAGTCACTCAATCAGCCCCACAAGCTTCCCTCCACCACTGTGGCATAATCACTGCATTCAAAATAGCCATCATCCTGCCAAAACAGAGAAGATAATGATGGTGATTGAACATGTCCTCTTTTGCTCTGTGATTTATGACAGAGTCACAATGACACGGTGTGATTTATGCCGCGCAGATGCATGGCAGTTGAAGAGGCGCTCTGCCAATCACCCTGGACGCAGATTGGGCAGACCGTTGGCAGGCACAGCCTCAGGTAGTGTTGCATGTTTGTTTGTTCTTGTGCTTATTTCTCTAGTGTGATGTGAGCACAGGTAGGAGGTCAGACATCAAAACACAGACAGGCGGCTGGGAAAATGTTAGAAGTAAAGGGGCTGCCAAGTGTAAAAGCTCTACGCTGGTATTCATATCGGTCACATACACACACACACACACACACACACACACACACATACACACACAGACAATCAAACACAATAGAAACAAATAAAGTGCAAACAAAAAAAGGGATATCGGTTCAGTTTAATGCCCAGACTCTGGGTGAAGTTTGTATGTTCTCCCTGTGTCTCTCACTTCCAAATTATGTGCATTAGGTCACTTTGTGCTTCTAACATGTCCCATGTGTGAGCGAGACGTCAGCATGTGTACCCTGCAATCCCTATCTAGGTTTGGCACCGTATGCCCTGTGTTGCCAGTTATGCCCTTGACTCCCCAAGACATTGATTGGTTTTGGAAGGTATGAAAATAATGACTGATTGAAAGATGTTTAAACCAGCGAGACAGGACATACAAACTACACCCAGAAAGGACCCAGGCACCTGCGGCTCGAATTCAAGACCCTCTTGCTTTGAATGGCCAAGTGTGTACCCTATTTTCCTCCCAAATTCTGAAGAAATGTTTTAGGTTATTTGGTGGTTCTAAAGTGCCCTTAGTGTGTGAGTGTGTGAATGTACCCTACGACGGCTTAGTGCAGGGACGTAGTCCTGTTTAGTGTACAAAAAAGAATTTGAATGAAATCATAATTATTGTAAATATGCACTGCTCACTAAAATGAGGGGATATTTTCATTTTTCATTTTGAAGTTTTTGTGAGCAGTATAGGTCTGGTGTCCTACCCGCTGTCTAAATGCATCATGTCTTTGTTTGTGAGCAAAATGGAGGATAAGTTATGAAAGTCTGGCAAGGTTGGTCACAAAACATACGTCATAAAAGCTGTTCAATCAGTAAATGACTGTTCATATTTTGGTTTGAGTTAAAAAGTGTAAACACTACGCAAATCAGGACTACAATACAACAATGTAGCATTTTCTGTTTTGGTCCAGACCAAGTGAACTGAAGTTGAGTGCTTTGTATTATATTCCCAGGACTTAGCCAGATGCACACCACAACAAATAATTTATATTCTACTAGTCAGTTGTGTGTGTAAAAAAAAAAAAAATCTCCTTTTGCCTCGACGTCAATAAATATAGCTAAATAAATAAATAACACAGTAGACTTTCCTTTTATTATTTTTTAGGTACTTTATATCAACAACAATATCAATACAACTGAGTAACAATAAAAAATAATGCAGTATGCTTTCTTTGGGGCATAATTACCCTCAACGTTTGGCGTGCATAGGAGTGACCTCTGCCAAATGAAAAACACAAACTCATCAGCAGTGGTTTATTGACTGAAGAGCTGCAGGGCCTTGGCCCCCTTCCATCATGGAGAGCTGGGGTTTTGATCTCAATATATCTACCAAATATATACACACTATGAAAAAGTCCATTAAAGTCAAGACCAAAAAGACACAAATCTGCAGTATGGGTCTTTTCCTCCACTTATTGCATTTAAAATGATTGGGTGTGTCACTTAGGAAACGGTCTGGTGTTTAAGGTGCTTAATCTCGGAGTGGCTGAGTAGGCGCTATATCCTGTCTGTGCTCATAATCCACCAGATGTAACAGGATCCTTCACTTATCACAGCAGACAGATGATAAGCCAGTATGCATGGGCCCGAGCCCAACGGGCCACGAGCATTTTTCCATTGTTGTTATTTAATGAGTGAAACTACACCTCTGTACAGCAGGCATCTAATTTTTTATGTGCACAGGCTGTCCGTGTTGTGTCCATTTTATTAATATGACATTTTCTATGCATTAAATCCAACCTATTCATGCATTACTAGCTTTAACTGTATCATTTAAATACAATTTCTTTTACAGTTATGCTTGAAAGTATGTGAACTCATCCCATATATAAATCCGAGCTGATGTTCCGGCACCAGTTCCAGCACCATAGACTTAGATGCTCCCCCACCTCAGCATCACACTACTGGTCTTCATCAACAGAACCCAGTCCCTACATGCCCGGGCAGTAACTCCCTCCATCATTTAGTTATTAGGAGACGATTCGCCTCTAATAACTTACTGATGAGGACTCATTGTCTTCGTTATTTAATTTAAATGAAATGTATTACTAATTTAAAACATTATTATTGATTTAAATTGTATTATTTTATTTTTTATATTATTATTTTACTTTATTTTACTATTACTACAACTACTACAATTTCTTTTAGTTAACATTTAAACCACCCAAGGAGGACGGGTACCTTTTTGAGTTTTTCCTTTTCACTGTCACAACAAATATTACTTTTCTGTGAGTGGCAAATGTATTTTAATGTATAGGATTAGCAGTTCATTTAAAGTTGAAATCAGGTGTGAGTGGGTGCCCAGGTGTATTCAAACAACAGGGATCTATCAGTGTGTGATCTAGTCTGAACACATTTGTCAATGTGTATCACAGCATGTACAAAAGAGATTTTTGATGACCACCGAAAAAGTTAATCAGACTTAAAAATGCTACAAAACAATGTCTAAATAGTACTACGGGTGTATACCATTTTAACGGCCGCGCTCCTTTCTATAAAACAGGTCTTGAGGAAATGTTACTTTAGTTGCAATCTTCTTACGCTTCTGTGATATAAATATATGGAGAATTTTCACGAGACAGCTGTATACAAACGGTACGTAAATGAATGAGAGACACCAGTTTAGCACTAACACCTACACATGTGAAGCTTAAACATAACACTCCCTTCACAAATTTTACAACTCCATGGTTCTTCATTAAAAAGCACAAAGTAATGATCACAAACACACACTAGAATCAAAATATAAACACACACTACAGAATATGAACAAATAAATATACCTCACTGGCTGCCAAGAGGGAATGATTTCGCTTGAGTAAACACTAATTTCCAAAATAAGCCATGCAGAATTACCCTTTAAACATTTTACATCTTTAAGTAACAGCGGTCAAATGACTGGCTCTTTGTACTTCTAGTTATGTAGGTCAAGCTGTCATGGTGCTTTTCTATTTCAAGCCTCTGCATGTTTCCTTGTCCCAAAAGTGTCCATGCTCAACCCATGGGTGGTCCCTACTTATGCACATAGTTAACAAAAAGTAAGCGGTTCATACCTGTATACGTATTTCTGACTTAACTAACTAATCTTCAGAAGCTGATGTCTATTTTTATGATTGTATTACTTTTTAATTGTTAAAGAAAAAAGATGGTTAATTGACCAGTGGACTGTGGTGTGTCTTCATGTTGGATCTATGTGCTCTGAAAATACACCAATTTTAGCTACTCATCACTGGTTAACAAAGCGAGCCGTATGTGCACTGCACCTCCTTACAGTCCAGTATATTTTTACATTTGCATTTATGTCATTTAGCAGACGCCCTTATCCAAAGCGACTTAAAATTAATACAGTCTTACAAGCAAAGCAATTGTGGGTTCAGGGCCCTGCTCAGGGACCCAACTGTAGCTGAGATGGGATTTGAACCCTGGACCTTCTGGTCCATAGTCCAGTACCTTAACCACTAGGCCACCACAGTCCCAAATACACTGCTGTGTAGCTAAAATGCTTTCTAACGACAGGTAAGATTTGCTGTTGGTAGGAAAAAGACGTCGGCACCTGAGTTGTTGAAACATGCTTGACTGGTTTCTACAAAAGGTCTGCACTGAAATCTGGCTACAGAGCTGAAAGTTAACTAGGCAGAAAATGCAAAGGAACAAACGAACAAAGAGAAATGTGCCACCCTTCATGTTCTATGATCAAAAGAGATCGAAGCGCAAGTGTTTCGCGCCCTAGAAAGTTTGAGTTGGGATAAAGATTTGTGCTTACGTAGGGAATACTTTTGACAGTTGCCTAGTTTGTGATGATGTTACAAAGCAATACATTATGATGAACACTTAATTTAAAATGTCTTCAAATATATCAAACTGCCACTAAAATGAAACGCAAAACAAGCACAACCAAAACTTTCAGATTTTTTTTTCAGTTACATAAGATGTTCAAAGTGATATCACACAATTTTTCTATGCTTTTGATCTTGCTTTATATAAATGATTGTTTTTTTTCAGCACTAACACTAACACTAACACACAAAACCTACCCTAGCATAACATACAGACACCGAAAGCACACTAACGAAATATTTGAGTTTGACTTTGGGTGCTTTTAGTCTGGGTTCATACACTGTTCATACTGGCATTCTTGATATTGGACCAAATACGTAAACATACTCTTATTCAATTCAATTTTATTTCTATAGCGCTTTTTACAATGGAGCATTGTTTCAAAGCAGCTTTACAATATTACATGATCTTAAAAGGCCAATCCCAGGTTCAGCAAACCGAGGGCGACAGCGGCAAGGAAAAACTCCCTGAAAGTGGTAGGAAGAAATTTCGGGAGGACCAAGACTCAACAGGGGACCCGTCCTCCAAGGGTGGCCTAGATGTTCATTAAATAAATACTAAAAGCATATTAAATTATAGCAAAATTAGTTAAATAAATTAAATAAATAACAAATTAATAATAAAATTTAAATTAGTAATAAGTAATTATTTTTACCATCTGATTAGTCACCTGTTTGCTTCATGTAGTCTTTGTGTCTTAATGCATTCTTATGCCAATTGAAAAAAAAAAGAATTTGGAAGCAGCCTAAGACCGATTTATAGACAGAACCTCGGTCCGCTTGTTTGGTGCGCATGACAGTGATCAAACTTGATCAAATGAACCGCACTAACACGCCAGTCACACCCGGCTTCAAGCGGGAACACAAACGACTTCAAGTGGAAACACACTTAAAGACAAAAGCACGAGATAGAGAAGCTTTAATTTAATGTCAATATCAAAAGGTTTAAATGTGTTAATGAATTCAAATAATCAAATTTGAAAAACACTATTTATAATTGTTTTTGCTACAGCACTGTAGTCTTAGGCCACCATTAGATTATATTTTGCAATGTTGTATTAGTGCTATAACAAACATATAGAATTAATTCTCAATGTATAATTTATAATGTTAAAAAATTAATGTATGGAGTATTCAAAAAACAGAAAAAAACAACCAAACAAAAACCAAACAAACAGAACAAAGCAGGTTCTGTAAACTGAATTTTCACCCCCACTTCAGAATCAACTTCTTAACAAAGTGAAAAGGTTAAAATACGTTAAAGCTCGCAAACATTGGAATGAAGATTAGTGGAAAGAGGATTATGGAGTGATAAATCCAAGTTTCCAATCTAAATTTTTTAAATCCAAATGTTTTGGTCAAATTGTCGCCAATACTCTATATACGCTAATCATACCATTACTAAAATGACAAATCTAACCATGGCCTAGGACTTTTGCACAGTACTGTATGCCTCTATATCTATTTCGTCTAAAAAAACGCAAAATGTGTTGCTACTTTAAGGATAGCACTTTTAACGGATGTGAGAACTTTTTAACAAAGTTAATCATGTTGCCAAGAATGATATTATTGTTTTGCAACAATGTACACAGGCAGGAACTGCGACCTGCAGAGGTTAAAATCATTATTATAAGTTATTTTTATAAGGCATTATTATTATAAGGCAAACTGAGTATTTGGGACAAAAAACATGTGATTTTATTAATGACACATCTCCAACCTGACTGTGTAGCTTTAGCAAAACTATCTTATTTATTTTTTACACAGGTTAATTCTAGTTATGTTGTATTCATCTGTTTCATTCAATGCCTGTTTCAGTCAGTACGGCTTCTGCTTTCGTAGTTCTGTTACTAAATATGAGAGGAACACACACACACACACACACACACACACACACACACACACACACACACACACACACTGTCCTGGAGCTGCTGTAATATTTGAATCCGCAATAGCAATATTGCTACTACTCTGCCAGTATTGCGCAACACATTCATATTTATACCTACCATTACTCATCATTACATAAATTCACATTTATTTTATTCATCCAGGCTGAAAAGCTATGTCCACCATATAATTACGCATAGATTATTAACTTTTTCTGTTTACTGTTACCCTGCTAACTTGCACTACAGCTGACTGGTCTTACTATGAATACTGTTGCTACCATACAATTATGAACTGGCTAAAAAACATTTTGTACCTCTACACTGCAACCTCACACCACAGGATGTTGTTTTTTATGTGATATTGTGTCATTAAGCCTGCACTGTCTTTTCTCTATGATAACATCTCTTCTCAGATGTTGCATGTCCTGTGATATGTCTGCAGTTATACGTCTATACGGCTATGCCTCTGTATGTTACTTCTGACATGTCATGTCATGTGTATGTCATGACTGGATTCTGATGTATCTGCAAAATCCCGTCTCTGTATTGCAATGATGTGTCTATAATACCATGTTTGTAATGTGATGCAATATGGTGCATGGTTATCTCCCATGTTACGTTTGTCCTGTTTGTGCACGTAAGTCTGTTTTGACCTGCCTCTGTGTCGTAATTCCAAGCCTGTATTGTGATACACCTGCGCAGTTGTGATGCTGTTCTATCTCTACGTTGCAATGTATCGTCAATGTCAAGTCTGTAGTGTGACAAGCCTGTACCATTCTGCTTGTAATGTTGCCATTTCTGTAATATGACATCTTTGTCTACTGTCAATATGTACAGTGTGGTACAAAAGGCTTACTGTACGATTACATTAGACAAACCCTTGTTAAAGCAATTGTATAATGTAGTGATGCACTCACTTGAAAATTTCTGCCCGAAACCCAAACCCAGCAAATGAAATGTTTGTCTGAAGGACAAATGCAGAATACTGAAAACATTTTTTTCACAAGTGTTCATAACCTTTGCCACAAAAAGTGACAGAATTACACGAAACAATTACATTTATTGAACACTGAACACCACCTTGAAAAAAAACGCCATTTTTGGCCATTCCTTGAAACTAAATGCTCAAACGCAGCCAACATGTCTGCTGCATTTAAACCTGCATATCACTGGCTGTTTGTGATTAGATTGTGTCATCAAAAACATCATTGTTTGTTAGGTTATTTTCAAAAACACCAAAAATTATTTTCAGCCAAATAATTTTGGTTTCTGAACAGTTGGTGCATCCCTATGCCACAATATAATCGTTTAAAAAAAGATTCTTTATTAGAATACATCCAGAAAATAAAATACATTGATATACAGTATTAAAAGAAGTAAGAAAAAACAGCTTCTATAAGCTACAGTGGCAAGGATTTAGTGTGACCTCCCCTTACAGTTGAGCAATACATTTGGCAGCTGCATCGGAATGCCATGCTCACAAAGAAGATCAGTAGCAAATATTATTATACAGTTATGATTATATTATACAGTGAGTTTTTATATGGTTATCATATCATAGCTAAAACTTCAAATCTGATGGTGGCCTAAGACTTTTGCTCAGTACTGAAAGTACAGTGAGCTAGTAAACATAAAACTGATATGGACTGATGGAATATGAGAGGTGACAAGAGCGTCCTTCACAACAGGCTTCCTGTCACTAAAGACAGAGTGACAACACTTGTACAGAACTGCCAGACCTGATTACATGGGTAAAGATTGGAAAGAGGAGGCACAAGGGATTCAGAATGGATCCTCATTCGCATGCAAAGCAAGTCTTTATGTTGTGCATGGCACACCTGGTTGCAAATGAGAAAAATGCACCAGAGCAAGACCGCAGGGATGTACATTCGGAGCCAGCTACACTACAGCCTTCAGCGAATCTTCTCACCGCTCCTGCCACAGTAAACTATTACAGTTCAGTTAAACCAATTTTATTCTCCCAAAATTCCTGCTCACAGCATGCTACACTGGGCATGTGGTAGATACAATAGAAATGCTGAACAAAATTGTTTATATTCAGCTAGACAAGGACTCGACAACTTAATGCACCTGTCCAGTCCCACCCTGAGATCCTGAAATCGATGGTCCCCCATTTGGAACGGGTTCCAATTAAGGTCTCTTCTTCAGACGTGTACCTCAGGGAGTTTTTCCGTAATGCTGTAAGCTCTGGATGTTCGTTTTAGGGGTCTAGACTTTAGATTGCATTGTGAAAATCTCTGTTGCCAAAAGTGCTATATAAATTGAACTTGAACCTTTGCTACTCTTAATCGCAGTGTTTATTTTTCATTTCCCTCACCTTTTTTCTCCCAGTACAATCCTGGAAAACTCATCTGCCATACACAGCCCCAATCTGCTTGAAGAAGGGTGCAGGCTTGCACCTGTTTCCTCTGTTACACTTCTCTGACTGCTTGTTTTATCTGCTAGTGGCGGATTTCGACGGGGCGCCGTAATGTGGCTTACTTCACTCCCTGTGTCACACTGCCACTCCTAGTGGGGCCTCGAGCAGACAGTAGGAGTCACTATTACAGTGCCATGTGGATGAACCCCAATCCAGACTTTTCTTCCTGGGTGGCACCGTCACCGCAGTGGTAGGCTAGTGCATTAAAGCACCGTGCCATCTGAGCGCTTAACCACAGTGTATTTTGCCACAGCTTTAACCTTGGATTTCACTACCCAGTGGGAGTCTTATGCAGCAAGCCCAGGTAAAGGTAACAAGCTGTGAGTATGAGATTCCAGTCTAAAGGGAGTAAAAGAAGGATTTTTATATAATCAGGATTGGCATTTCAGGAACAACCTACCGAGGGCGGCATTAACTGCCACCTTAATCTATTTGAAGAAGCTCCAGTGGCTTAGTGGTTAAATGCAGCTGATAAGAATGGTAGTTCCTGTGGACCTGGGTTCAAACAGGGAACCTGGGTTGTGCTTGCCATGTAAGTGGTGCATATACATCACCTTGTGCCTAGTCAATTCTGGGTTAGGTACCAGACCCTTCCATGTGGCCCTTCTTTGGTTAAATCGGATGCTTTTTGCTGGTGCAGAACCATCTGAGTCATTCTCAAAACTGTTAATCTGGCAGCATACCATGGTCTTGCACTTTGGGCAGTCGTGGTCAAACGTCATGGCCTATGATTTTAAATAAAAGGAATAAAACTTGGTATATTTTTATAATGGCTATAGAGCCATTACTCAATCACGTCAATCACACGCTCAGACAACACACACTAGTGAATTATCCAGGAATTCATTTTTTCCAATGTGTTTTAAAATCTCTTCACAAATATCGTTGACCAAGTATTGACCAACATGCCTTCTGGTGCCTAAACTTTGGGAAACAACTGTACCATCTGGGAAATCTTTTTAAAAACTAATTTGGCAGGGCAGAACATGGAAAAGACACATGAAATGCAACCCAGGATTTCTGGAGTGCCAGAAGACCCTTGGGCCTGTTCTCTGGAGCTCTGAGCTGGACAACTGGATTTATGATGTTGGAAAGCACCTGCAATTAATACCTTGCCTTACAAAAATGAGCCACAATGGCTCACCACTGTTCCATGTCCTGCCTGTTCATGGTTAGGGTGAGTCTTCCTGCGAATTATTCTGCCAAATTAATTTTTGAAAAGACTGTTCAGTGGTGAACCATTCTGGTTCATCCTCATGCTTTCCAACATCATAAATCCAGTTGTCCATTAATATCACATATTTGGCTAGGTGAGGTATCCGCTTATTTTTGATTTATGCTAGGGCTTTGGCTCTGCTGTCAAGTCTAGGTGGTTCCTGACACCATAGATCCAGTGGTAGGCCCCCTGGAACTCAATGTCGTGTCAGTAGTGCCTCCATATTGCATTGTAATACGAAAATGCTATACAAAAAGCCATTAGAATTTATTGCAGAGAACTGGGTAATGTTTGCCTAATTAGAACCACATGCTATTGTACCCTCCTCATGAATGCCTAAGTCTCATAAATAATATATACACCCCATTTTTAGATTTAATTTCCTAAAAACCTGCTTCAAATAAAGCCAATGAAGCATTCAAGGCTCCTTTTCGCGCAGGTCTTTGATATTATGATTTGCCGTGAAAGATGCAACAATCAGGCTCTTACTGATGTGTATATTTACATATACTTTAACATACAACAAGCATGTACTTAAGCTACTTCTAAAACAGACTAATAGAAAGTGGCTTTGTAGTAATTTTATCTATAGTACAAACATGAATATCACAATGCACCATACTACTTAGCCTATAAAATCACTTTTTAAGAGGAACTAACTTACTAATGCAAGACATGTCCAACAAGTACATATTCCAGACCTTAAAACCACCACACTATCTTAACATGAGGTAAAATTAAAGTTAAAAACTATATACGATAATGTTCACTGTTAAAAAAGACTTCCATAAATACTACATCAGATTTTAAGTTATTTAACGAACAGGATCATACAGTGACCACAGATTAAAGAGCGAGTTGGATGAGGAACAGGAATTCATGTCTCTTTTGTTAGACAAAGAACTAATTTTCATGCTCTGTAATTGTAAAGCCCTCAATATCCTTTGGTGAAAATGAGTGAAAGTGGATTTTAAGCGTTCACTGAGACGTTATATACCATAATTAATGGATATCATTGCATTGTGATATTTTATTCTATTTTAGACTGATTTAAACAGTAGTGAGTTGATTTTAGCAAAAGAGTAATGGTGTTATTTAACACATCGAATGGTATGTGGATTATTAATATAATTGGAAAACGAATTGACCAATATACATAGTCCGAGATGTACGACGCTAGTCACCCATCCAGATCAGTTAAGCTAGCTCAATAGCTCAATAGATTGTATGCATCATTATATTCGTATTTTTGTAATGTTCCAAATCATTGCCTCTTTGTGTGGAACAACACATAGGTGTGGTGGTCAGTATCCACATAGCATAACTCCAAATCTCCATATTCAGTGGTGCAGTAATATTAATATTAATTAATACTTTTATACTACTCTCATTTCAATGCTAACAATCAATTAACATTTCCATAGCCAAATAACTGTATTAGTAGCTAAATCAAACCCCACTTTCATTTGAAGTCCAAAAAGCCAACTGAAGCTCTTGTTTTGGACAGATCACCATCATGCTTGGAACAATTCAGTGGAAAACAGGAAGGGAAGGTGCTTGATATTTGATGGGGTGTCGTCTATTATATTATCATCTATAATATTATTTTAACTGTTGTTTCAACAGCTCGAAGATGAGTAACTTCCTCACTCATGTGGGGCTGGTTTTTCTTCAAAAAGATGGCTGGTGCTCAAAAGTTGACAATCTGCAAATGAGTTTCTTCAAGTAATGTTGCCATTAAAGTTCGACGACTCCCTTATTTCACCATTTTCAAATGAACCACTGCGCAGAATATGCAGATTATGGCAAACTTCAGGAGTCAGCAATTCAGAACAGGATTAAACAAGCTAAGGTACCAGCATAAAAACACACTCAGCAAACCTTAGTTGGATCATTCTTCAAAAACAGTGCATCACAACAAAAAAACAACACATAGAAAGACATAGCAAATGCTGTTACCAATTACATCGCAAATGCAATACCAATTCATGTGTCTGAGAGCGAGATGTTCAAGCAACTTCTGAATACTTTTGGACCCAAGCAATCCCACCATATTGTCTACTTATCGTTACTGACAAAATCCCCCAACATATCAAAATATATCTTTTTTTTGTCAGCATCGCACATCCCTAGTGTGTGGTAGGATAAGCAGAGCAGGTTCGGCCCTGCATGATATTTATATTGTCAACTTATATGACTGTATAATGCTTTTTAAACAAAAACAGATTTTTCGAGAAAAAATAAGCTAGTTAACAAAATTAACAAGGTAAGATTTGTGTAATTAAGATTTGACTGCCCTAATAGGAGCACTAATGATAACCGAATATTGCCAGTGATGATGTGAGATAAACACCGTTTTTACTACTTACCTACTTCAGCATGTTAAATTGGGTAGAACTAATCAAAAAGCAATAAGTATTTACTCAAGGGCCAGGCCTGCCCTGCAGGGTACTATTAGAACGGCCCCACTTTAATTTATGTTTGCCACATTATCGTTAGTGACAAAATCCCCCAACATATCAAGATATCAATTTTTGTCAGCATCACACATCCCTAGTATGTACTATTGCCAGCAGAACAGGATTGCCACTGCATGATAAATATATTGTCCACTTATATGGCTCTGTAATGCTTTTTAAACAAAATTATTTTTGGAGAAAAATATGAGCTAGTTTGAAATATTAACAAGCTAAGTTTAATGCGAATAAGATTTGACTGCTCTAATTGGTGCACTTATGATAACCGAATATTGCCAGCGATGATGATGCGAGATAAACAGTTTTTACCACTGAACTACTTTAGCATGGTTAATTGGATAGAACCAATCAAAAAGGCAACAAGCATTCACTCAAGGTTCAGGCCTGCCCTGCAGGGTGCTAATTGAACAGCCCAGTTTATGCTTGCAACATTAGATGAGAGAAAACCTTCAATGTCAAAGTGGGAAGGAAGGTGTACAGTACCCACAATAAACAGGCTTAATGAAAGACCCTTAGTGGGGCTTTAACAGTGTGAGAATGTGTGCTTGGCTTCCCGGGGTTTCTGCTGCTGGGGAGAACAAATGGTCGGTGTATCAGGTTAATAAAGAGAAGAATAAGAGAGAGAGCATGAGGTACCATGTATCTCTGTAACAATGATGCACGATAGAGTGTGATGAACAAGGGCAAGTTCATCTATTTTCCTGCTTGCCAAAAGGAAAAAAGAAAGCTTTCAGACTAATTTTATGTCACAGAAATGGTAGATGTACGACCCACTGAGTCTTTATAAAAAATTCTCTGTAGGGTGAACAAGGGTAAAACAGTGTGGGGTGTATTAATAGGTAATGCGTCATGTGCATAGATTCATTAACCCAAATGAACCCAATGTAGAATTGGGTTAGAGCCAAAATCTCCTCATGTGTATACTTAACACTCTTTCTAAGAGAACGAACAGCACAGGGTTGAGGAACGGCTCCTCAGACATTGAGACACAGTGAGAAAATTTCTCTGCATTATTAAGCTTTGTTGCTTGCCTCTGTTATGTGGATATAAGCAGTAAAACTATGGATTATTTCCTTACAGCATCTCTAGTTTTATTTACCATTTATCTGTCTACAAAAGCTCAAGAGACAACCATGAGTCAGAAGAACAGGCAGACGGAACTATTTTACTGTCAACAGTTGTGATCTACAATCCAAATCTCACAAAAGCAAAATCATGAATAGGCATAAATATGAAATGATGGCTATGTCTTGCCAGCTCAGTTGTTCAAGGCGAATGTTAGTGTTCTGGTGGATGATAATGTTGGGTATCCTTCAGAAATCACACTTGTGGTGTGCATTAAAGTATGCCGCCTCATTGGTTCCTGCAGTAGTACTGTAATGCCACCAGTTATATATGGGAATATTTATACATTCAAGGGTGCATTGGGTTAGCAGAACAACCCAGACCAGGGAAAGCACTGACTGCAAAAATAACCAATAATCTTAGGTCATCCACCATATGTATAAAATAACAATTATTAAAATGAACATTTATTTATTAATCTCCCTCTCTGCTCCAAAAATTGAATTAGCAACAAAAGCTTTTCTGAAAGAAAATCACTTGTCTAAATGACTTCATTTTCCTCAATATATCATATATATATATATATATATATATATATATATATAGAGTAAAATAAAAAATTAAGAAATAAATGAAGACTGAAGAAGCCACGAAAAGTTTCTCCAATGAAACCTTATGACCAGATGAACTGTCCAGATGAAACCATATGTCCAGATGAGAATTTAATATTAGTAATAGTACTTATCACCAGTAATAATTGCTATAAAGATTATTAAACCACATTAAACCATGTTAAGCTGTGTTCATGCGAAATGTTTAAAGACTTTTAGACTTTCCTGGCTAACCACAGCAGAAACTCAGTATCATGGTGGTGCGTTACATGTTGGGCCATGTCAGAGATGCAATTTTTACAACAGATCAACTTTCTCCAAGTATTGTATTTAACCTTTAATTTCGTTAACATCAAAGTGACCACATGTAAAAAATAAATAAATAAATAAAAACCATTACTTTTAAAGTTGCAATATAAAAACAAAAAAGAAACTTGGAATTAATAAGAACCGGAATCGATAAGCAGAATCAGAAACAATAAAATGAAAACAAAACCCTAAGCTGCACTCTCCGACACTCCTTGGGAACATATACACAGTTATTTCACATGGATTGCGAATCAATTCCTCTGACAGGAATATTCACAGGAATATCCTTGGTAGCAGTGAATTGTAGTCATATTGGCCTCTAGGCACAGTGATGGCTCAATAGAGAGGTTCCGGTTTACTTATCAAAATGCTGGTGAGCTTAAATCCTAGCTTCACCAAGCTGCCACTGTTGTCTCCTTAAGCAGTGTCCATAATATTTAATTGGCAAGCTGACTGTGAGTGGCTTTGGAGTCTGCTAAATATGAATAAATAGTGCAAATACAGAATTTTTATACAATATGCATTATGACTATCATATACAATACAGAATACCAGAGACATTGTTCATCTGCGCTCGTACAGTATGAGAGAGTTGATTCCACTCTGCACAGCTGTGTGGCTCAGTACGGCTGAATGGCTGGGTGGCTTTAAAAATATGGTGTGACAGGTTTCATACACATGAGAGAGGATTTGCTCTGGCCTTCACTACACCAAATTGGCTAGGCTGTCATCTTATACAGAGGGACAGCTTTACGAGTTGAGATGGGCTTGTTGTAAATAAATGTTCGAAAGGAAAAGAGCAATGATTCCTTACAGAGAACAGAAAACAAATAAAAATATCCATGCATCTTACCTGTAGAGTTCTAAAAATCGAGAGAATTGCTGCTTTGATGCATGCTATTTATACTGTGCATGATCAGTGACAAATGTTCTACATTGGGTCAACATGCACAGTCAGAGAGTCAGAGAGGGTTTTAATGTCATTCGGCTATGTACAAGTACATATTAAAACGAAACAGCGTTCCTCCAGGATCACGGTGCAACACAGAACGCAAAGTGCAAAACAATACAATACACAGTGCAGATAAACGTACGATAAATACAAGTAGGTCTATAGTAGGTCACAGAAGAGCGAGCCATACAGGAATCCTTGTGCCCATTTCCTCAGGTACCTAGTGCTTGCTGAGGGAGAGAAGCTATTTATGTCTGGATCGCCTGGGAAATCCAGCATGCTTTGCGTCCTAACTAGAATAGATGTGCAAGTGGGGTTTGTTGAGAAAAGTGAAAACTGCAAAACATGGCTACCATTAATCTGGTTGGATATGGACATTTATCCAGGCAAATAAGACACTTGGCCTAGTCCTGTCACTGTCAATATAACCACACATACCAACCTGTTTGTTGCTTTTTTTTATACAAACCCATATGACTGGTGCTCATGTCATAAGATACATGCACATAAAGCAGCTGCGACACAACACACGAGCATAAACCACACAAGTCACAAATGTTTATAGGAGCCCGTGGTTATGACATAATTACACACTAAAGGATCCCTGGCTAATAATTATAGGCAGTAAAACCAACCTTTCTCATCAATACCTAATAAATAATGACAACTGGCACAATCCCGGTGGCAACCCAATGTGCCTCTTCAGCTCAATTAATAATTTACTGTGTGCTGAAGAAGGCTATTTATACCAACATAGGATCTATTAACATACACCAATCAAACATTAAGCCTAAAATAAAATCTTACAAAAAGTACAAAACAAGATATCTAAAATTGCTTTAACCATCCATATACCAGCCAAACTTTTTTTTCTTATACGTTAGATAAAATAATAGAAATATAACCTGTTGTGTGATCACTTGGCCATTACCACTAAACACCATGAATTGTTTTTAAATTGTAAGAATTGTATAAATTTTAATACCCTCACAACTGCTAATATCAAGTAATAACACCTTGTGTCCAAATCAAGAACAATTCAGCAGAATGACTCTGAGCCAACATTGGACCGTGCCATGTATATTTCTCACTAAAATTAATATCCCCAAATTTTTATGAGCAGTGTAATAAAACCAAATTTAATTACATTTTAAATGATGGTTCAGCTGGTACAGGCAAGGGAGAAAATATATATATATATATATATATATATATATATATATATATAGAACCATATCTTCCTTTGGAAGTTTCTGTACTTGCCGAAGTACAGCATCTGCAACTGGCAATTTGATCGTGATGCCAAGCTGACCAAAGTATGAAGAAGCTTGATTGTGGTTGGTCTTTTTGGAAGGGTAGCAG
>JAUZST010067099.1:0-22318 GCA_034779995.1 Parotocinclus haroldoi | reverse complement strand
GGTTTCTTCCTACCATTTTGGGGAGTTTTTCCTTGCCACTGTCGCCCTGGGCTTGCTCAACTTGGGATTGGCCTTTTTTAGATAATGTATTACTATAAAGCTGCTTTGAGACGATGCTACGTCGTAAAAAGCGCTCTAGAAATAAAATTGAATTGAATTGAGTCAAAAGAAAAAGCTACCCTTGTGTTCTTAGATGAATGACTGAGCTGTCGGAAATTTGACCAAAGAACCTGTGTAATACTTAAACTTGCAGTATATTAAGTTAAACTAAGTGTGTGTTGTACAAAAAGGCTACCTACTGAATTAACGTTCGAGCATTCTCCCATTCCACACTGCATACGAATTCAGTTCAATCTTCAGAATTAAATATCCCATAACGATATATATATAATTACTGTGGCCAGTCTATATTCGTAAAACCGCACTATGGATGTGTTTGAACAGCTGAGTCTCTGGCTATCTTCAGACCCTTTCTCTTTCTCACTCTCTCTTAAACAAACAAACAAACAAACACGCCCATAACGGTTTCACACGTGCATTCTTGTTTCGAATCTTCATTATTAGGAATAGATTATGTTACTGATGTCTTAAAGCTTAAAACTTTTGTAAGTCGCCCTGGATAAGAACGTCTATTATTGAAGGTAAATGTAGATATGGTGCTCATTCCAGTCAGGACCATGGAAGATCCAGATCATATCGCGGAAGCAGCGATGGCTTTTGGGCTACACAGGAAGCCTGGCTTCCCCCAAAGCTTTAAAATAATGCAGCTATGAACTGTGTACCATAGTACGTTGGTAGATATTGGAATTTGTTGTGGAAATTCGCTACATAAACCAAGACAAAAGCCGGCTGAGCAAATGGATTTGAAGATTTATTTCTCTGCAGAGGATCCAACACAACACCGAGAACATCAGCAATGTGTGGCTAACAATTTTACAAAAGCATGGTCTCTTGCATCCATAGTTTCTCCTCCTTCATGGCGTCAGACATAACCTAGATAACAAACACACCTCTGACAGGTGTTTCATATCAGCATCCTTGAAGAGGACCATTCCGGCGTTCTTTATCTAAAGCAACTCTCTTGCTTCAAGCACACTCGGTTCCTCCTTTCACACAATTCAGCATGTTTACATGTAACACTCATCTATGAGTTTCAGAACAAAATATACCCTGGAACAGCAATATCGATCATACGATGATTAATAATACAAAAGATTCAATATTTTCCCCATTCAATGTTCATTTAAATAAGCGAATGAAATGTTTCATTTTTATGACGAACAGTGCAGCGTCTGGGTGTGGACTGCACATTTGTGTGTCTAAAGACGAACGCAAATGTTGCAAACAGGTTTTAAAGTTTGGCTGAATGCATAAGCATCACTGGGACTAATGAGTGACTGATAAATCGAATACGCCAAAAGGTTTTGTTTTTTGAGCAAGTGCGCTCAAACATGGAAATGAAAACTTTATTGCTATGCGTATTCAAGATTTGCATACAGATTTGAAGAGTGCATGCAATTTGTTGTGCACATTTCAATATATTCGAATAAAGTTAAACGCGTTCAAATTGGGTATACTAACGAAATAAGTAAGCATGCTGGATTTAAGTATGCATACTTTGCTTCTAAGGATTAACACACATCTTTAATGCGTTATTGTGAGCCGTGCGTAAGCACAAGCATCACTGCCTGTGAATGGACGGCTGAGCTTTTCCCAGACTGAATCACACCACAATTATCGCACTGCCTGCTTTTAGTTTGCCTTGCGTAGATGCTTGGCTTCTCTTTATGATGATCAGTCGACCTTTCAATCGAGAGGAATAAATCAGGAACGTTACTGATCTCAAACTTCAACAAATCAGCGCCTGTAATATTAATATTTACAAAGATAAACTAACAATATCTGTAAAAAGGAAATGGTGTTGTCTCTGGTTATAGAGAGCATACTTCTATGGCGTGCCACTAAAACAAAATAATCGTAATGTACTGTTTACAAACCTAGGGGCTTCCCCCATTTTAAAAACAATCCGCCATCACTGCACTATTATATCAGTGCTGAGAGGTTTGGTATCTTTCTGTCCACTGCAGGATCACAGGCCGTTGGACTTTGATCCAGAACATTTTTACAGCAATGGGAAAGTTTCGACATGTTTATGTTGGTGAAACTATGACAGAGCACATGACTGGTATTTTGTCACACTTTTGCGGAACTTACCAACAATTATTCCGTGATTCTTAAATCATTTTCAAGAAGTTTATTTAAGGGACCTGAAAAGTGAAACGTAAGCAGCTGTAATTAGAAACGCTGCGTATTTTAAACTCTACAAACACAGGCACGTTTAGATTATATGAATATGATTAACACCTTTCCTTGCATTTTTTCTCATTGGCGCCCATTGTTTCAAGTACAACGTGTTTGTTTTAGAAATAAACGCTTAGAAATAAATGTCTGCACTGGACCAGCCCATCACCACAGGGACCAGAGCTCGAGTCCCAGCAGTGCCTTCCAAATCGGACATCTCGTGAAAACGTGATCGGCTGAAAAAACAAACCTGGTGTTAAAATTACAAGAAAGACGGTGAAGTTGGCATGCAATACGGCATTGCATGATACCACCCTAAAAATGTTTAATATCGTGTGTCAACGTGTTTTATTTTTTTATTGCGCTTTAATTTGTAAAGAGAGACCCACTGTGCCACCTGTGCCAGTAATAAGGGGTTAAGTTGGAGCGTGGTAGGTCTAGACGTGCCAGTTTGGTAAACTCTGATAGACCTGTGCTATTGGCTTGGCTCCATTTCCCAGAATGGGCAGACCTTGGCCCAAAGCAGTGCCAGGAAGGAGACTCTCTGATTGTGAAATTAGTGAATCAACAGTGCGTGTGTTTTTCGAGAACAGACAGGGGTTCAGCAGGTATAAATATGAAGCACCCACAATTTCAAGCATCATCTTAGCCACCATAGGTGTATTCAGGAAGATCTTCTGCCAGAACAAAGGATCGTCATGAAGTGGTACGTTTCCACCTTTCAATGCACATATATGGAGATAAATTCAAAAAGCACCGCTCACAAATATTAGGGGATGTTTCGTTATGGATTTTATCATCAAATTTCACAGTACGTTACTGGGTACGGAACCCATATTCTCGTAAATAAGTGATTTTCGTGACAAATTGTAATGTTTTTGATAATCCTGTCTCTGTCTTTCGATTACCTTTTAATGCAAGACTGGACTTGCTTTAGTAGATATGTAAACATTAGATACGGTTCATATAGAGAGCAACATACGAACGATCCCCACGATTAGATTTGGGTGAGGATTCTGATCCTTTGTTCTCGTTCTCTAAAGGTTCTCAGTAGCTGTGTTCCTTTTGGGATCAGTTATCCGGTCATCGCAGTCACGCCTGCTGGACAGGATGGAAGAACACGATACAGGTAGCAAACAACACAGGTACTCCGATCGTGGTAATCCTTGCTTCAGGCTGGCAGTATTGCATTCCTCGGATACCTGTGCTGTCTCTTGATATCTCTATGGATACAGCGCTGCTTTAAATTGGAAGGCTCCTCTGCCAGAGGAACGGTCAACAAAAAAAAACGACTTATAAAAAGGCATACAATTGAAACTCCTGTCCACGCATATTAGAGCTGTAATTACTTGTAATGAGGCAGGACACTTTCTACAAAAGAAGAGTATTCATGATCACAGATAATGATAGCAGGAATCATTATGCAACGGGCGGGGAGGGGGGCTAGGCATGTCAATGTACCGACCATAATGAAGAGCGTTATTATATAGCATTAGGAGTTTAGGTCTGTCTTGATACCAAGACGTTTTGTATATAATTACATATATTATTCTAATTTGAAAAGCCTATCATTCATATATTAATTTGCTAAGAATATAGGCTGCATGAATAATGATGCAAAGATATACATACCCACGTTTGCACCGCTCATATCTGTTTCTGTCGTCAACGATGTAGCTTTGAGGACAAGGCGCATGGTGGGTGGATTCGTGACTCCTGGCCATGTTCCCTGGCAAGCCATGGTGTTCCTTAGTGAAAACATGCAGGATGGAGGCTTTGGTGGAGGGGCACTGATCGATTCCCAGTGGGTCTTGACCTCTGGCAGGAATCTGTTCGCACAAAAGTCCCAGAGATACACCGGTGGAAAAGAACCCCTCATCCCAAAAGTTTACCTGGGCATCACTCGACGTTCTGATGCAAAGCCCGGTACTGACGTTGCAGTTGAAAAGGTAAATACATAGACGGGCTAATGCATTAACAAAAGTACTCTACACTAAGCAACACTTCTCTAAAACCGACCTTTATTTATTGACAAAAAAAAGCTTGATGAGACCTCTGTGCCTCTATGAGACCGTGAACCTAGGGCATTAGGTTTCAGGACCTCAGCGCCTATACTCAATAATATGATACCCTTAAAATAATTACCCTCTGCTCTTTTACCACAGGTATTTTTACATCCATATTTCCAGAATACTACAGACTGGCAAAATGACCTTGCTCTTATTAAGCTAAAGGAGCCAGTGAGGTTCAGCGAGACCATTTTCCCCATCCCTCTGCCTGAACAAGGCGAGAACCTTGAGGAGATCATTGGAGAAAAGGGCATCCTTGCTGGCTGGGGTTGGGGCGCACTGCTCAGCCCCGCGCCAATGCTGAAGTACCTGTCTCTTGAAATCGATCACTGTATTGCATCCCATGATCAGTTCTGTACAAAACGTAGTGAATTCCAAGAGAATGTTTGCTTTGGAGATGCAGGAGGAGCCTTGGCCTTCCTGGATCCCAAAACCGACAGAGTCTATGCCGCTGGCATCCTGTCCTATGACAAGGCCTGCGGTCATGAGGAGCATGCTGTCTACATGAAGATCTCAGCCCACCTGCCATGGATCCACAGTGTCATGAGAGAAGACGAATTCTCGTCCCTCCGTGCTTTAGTCATGAAAAAACTGTCCTCACAGTAACGTCGATTCTGCCGTTCTGCTGGTGTGCCATGATCAACTGTCTACAAGTTTCACCAACTATCTGCGACAATAAATTACTGGTTGTTCAAGAGATTTGTCTCATCTTACTTTCGAAGGGAAACAGACTGTGGTCTGGAGATTTGTGCTGCTTTAGCCTTTGCGACTGTTCTGCAAGTTCTATGAAGTACAAAATATTTTTCATAAATATCAGAAGATTGAAAGACATGCGAAACGCTCACTGAGCTGAATGGGTGACATTTTTATTCTCGATGAATACCAGTGCTCTAGCATATGTTCCCTTTTTATTTAGACCTCCCATACCAAGGAACCTTAGCACAAACATAAGGTAATACATTAAAGCTAAATGGCTGCTACATATGGAACAATGCCTGTATGATCCAGCCACAATATCCATACTAGCTTCACCTGTTCAGTCAGACGTGCAAGAAAATTTTATTTCCTACTACAGGTGCATAAAATGGAAAGGTAGTCAGCACCAAAAAATGTTCATAATGCAGCCTGTTCTGAGGTTCTGATACCTGTAACTCGGTTATCGAACAGCATTAAGTAAAAAAAAACTCTTCAGCTTAAGCTTAAAATAGCGAACTGACTACAGAAGCCTTCAAATGGTATGGATTCACAGAATTAGGTCACGACTGCTGTCCCCAATACGGAAAACCATTTCCAACTGTATCCCAATGCTCAGGATTCCTGTTTCCTGTTTCAAAGATAATTGATTTATATGATGCTCTCAAGTTCACACGTTTGTCTTTTATGACATAAATGTTGGTTGCTCAAGGATCGCTTCTTATCCGCATAATCCTGGACAGGGTCGCAGAAGAGCCAGTGCCAAACCAGTGGCACGGGGTGCAAGGCAGGAACAATTCTAGGCAGGATGCCAATCCATCATAGGGCACATGCACTGTGGCCTGGCACACTGGCCACTTTAGTGCAAGCAGTTAACCTAAAGCATGAGTTTGGACTGTGGACTTTGGAAAGTGGAGCACCCAGAGCAAACCTGCACAGACATGGGGAGGAACCAGACCACCCTGGACCTTCTCACTTTAAAGCACCACTGTCGCTGGGGTTTGCCTGCATTATTTGCAGTCACGTTTTCAGTAGTTTAGTTTGATTAGATATCGAGTTGTTGTTGTTGTTGTTGTTGTTGTTTTATAGCCAGTTCTGCTCCTTCGCCAAGTTCCTGGCAAGTACTCACTTTTTAAAAATTAATTCTTTCAGTCATATTTCTTTCAAGATTTTCTGAATTTCTCCTGGTCTGTTTGCTGTGTAGAATTCCATCGTTGTGTTTTTGTAACAGTGAGACATGAGTCACGATGGGACTGATGATAATAGCTTAATTAGTGGTGAGAGACTATGAGTGATATTTTAAGGAGGTTTTTTCAGTGTTCATTTATCGAACCTGGATTTCAGACTCGTCTCCTGTTAGGGACTGTTCCACACAAATGCCAGCGAGGTGTCTGCCATCTTGGAAGCGTACACTGCATCAAAAGCACGACTTTGCTCTTCGGAGAAAGTGTTTACCCAGTCGCCGACCTGACCTGTCAAAACAAGGAGTCGGAGTTTATTAGCGAAAACCTAATACTCAGATAATAAGCTAATATTTCAAGGGTTTGAACTTCATCTTCTAGTAGTAGCTTAACACACTTGGGTTTGCAGGTATATCCTGACATTCACCGATCACAGGGTGAATGCTTACTCGGGACACACAGGGCTTAGAGGGGCCCTGCTACAGAACTCCAAATGCGCTTTGGTCAGCTTTTTAAAGGTTTTAACCCCTCTTGTCATGTTAGGGTTCCTGATGAACGGAGAATATATATCTGTTTTTAGACACGGACAGTTCAACATCCAAGTGATGCCTGGCCGTCTTACAATTCAGGGCTACGTTACATTTAAAGTCGGATTCGGCTCACCTAAAGGAAACGCTCACCTTTCCTCATGAACGCGCCCCTGGTGTGATCCATGATTTCTTGGGAGATAAGGGTGTAGTTTACCATGCAGTTCTCTCTCATGGTGCTGAAGCTGCAGCATTTCTGGGCGGTCGTTAGCTCTTCGTCCAGCAGGGGGCACTGCATGAATCGACACACTCTCTGCAGGGAGCCACGCAGATCCTGGAGCAATTCAGATCAGCACAGGTCAGCCGCCTCTCGAATACAAGCATGCATCTCTCAGCAACAAAGAAGTGAAACATCGGGGCACCCAAACTTAAAGTACGCATACTCAGCCATGCGCACCTACTCAATAGCACTGGGTAATGGTTCTTAGCCAAGAAGTATAATAAATGGTTGCTAAAACGACCTGAATTTCGTTTGGGACTGTGGTGTCCTGGCGGTTGAGGCACTGGACTATGGCGCAGAAGGTCCAGGGTTCAAATCCCACCTCTGCCATCGACCTCTACTATCACTAACACGATTCAGGCTTGTTTTGCGGTTGCACATCATTTTACACTTATTCAAAGAAAGCATTTTACAATTAAACGAGCTCTTGGAAATAAAGTCTTTTATGACTGGTACATTCATCTTTACGGGGGGGCGACAATAAAATGACGTTTTGCAGGGTATCACATTATTCTTTTGGGTTGTGTATGCGTGCGCTCGGGGGTGGAGCTTTACTTAGATACTCAAGAAAAAAGTTTGTGAACAAATTGGCAGAGGAGACGTGTGGCTTACGTACATTTAATATAAACTATGCGTATTTAAACCCGGTCACCTGTGGTAACAAACATCGGCGATACCTACTGCACTACAGGCAGCCATGTTAGAAACTGCATGACAACGATTGCCTTACCTGCCACATTTCTTCATATGTGATATAGAGGAAGTTCTGGATGTTTTTTGCGTTGCCGGTCCAACCTTTCACGTGATGAAACCATGAGCCGTACTCCACTGGAAAGAAATGAAGGAGAGGACTTTTCAACCTGAAGCCGAGGAATTGGAAAAATGTCACTTCTACTAACCTGTGCCCTCCAAAAAGACATTTAAAAAGTCAGAGAACGTGCCCGGCTCTGACAGGAACTTGGCCATCTTGTGGAAATGATAATAAGACACGACCACATCTTTTGGGTTTCTTGCAACGTATATGACCTGAAACGAAAACGTCAGACAGCTTCTGATGCACACAGTCACTGAACACTGCATTAAAACCACCGTACTAATAGTTGGTAGAACTTCCCAGCTGTGGCCCATCTGCCTCAAGGTTCAACCTGTTGTTCATTCTGAGAGTTTTACAGATTTCTTATCTGACTTTTACAGAGTTGTTATCGGACTTTTACAGAGTTCTTATCTGAGTAGCCTTTATGTGTGGTTTCTGGTCACACCTTATACAGTTTTCTTCTTTAAGCAGAAAGTAAATGTTGCGTCACACTTACGGAGGGACAGGCAAATGAAGAACCTGAAGTTGCTTTTCAATAAATGCGTGCTTTTGGTCTGATGTATGTCTTTTAGATTCCTGTTTTTCCTCTGAATATGATTTCTTTAGCTAGTTGAGCTCACATTTTCTGTATGAGTTTCCCTCTGGGACTCTCTGGGAGATGATCTATCTATCTCCACTTTTTTTTTTGATTAGATACGTGTGCGATTCCCGTACATAAAGAAATGTGATAAGTGAATTTAGATAAAGGATGCCTCTCCTCCTTGCAAACCCAAACATAATTATGGAGTACGAAACTGTATATTATTTGACGGCACAGCATTTCCAGTTGAATCTATGGCATTTCCGAAGAGAGCAGGGGACTGAGAAGTGTGCTGAAACTGTGAAAAGTGACTCTTAACTCTGGTGTGCTGCGTGCTGTCCCCAGTAAAGTGCTCATATTTACTGCAACAGACATTACTACAATAAGTGGGTTAAAACAATTACATGGGCAGGCGGTATTGACGACTGGATAAAGCCTACGATCAAAACGCTGGCCTGCAAGATCTGCCGTCGGTTTTTACCTTAGCCCTGGAGCCTTGCAGTGCTGTGGCAAGCAGGTGATATGGCAGATGTGTGGTGAGAACCCGAGGCCCTTGCGAAGTCTTCAGGACATCGGGACAGTAGTACTGCTCAATCCAGGGTGCCCGTGCCCAGTTAGGCAGTGTCTGAGACTTGACTGGATCTCCTTTGCTCAAAACCAGTGTAATAATCTCCTGCATCCATGTTGTCCCTAGGATGGAGGAAGATGGAATTAGTTCTAATGTTTCAATAAAAAAAGAAAAAAACAAGTAAAGATTTTCAAAAATGGAGACTCTTCAAATTTTTATCAGACATAAATAATTTTAAATTTGGAAGCTCTTCTAAAAGCTTTTAATAAAGGCCCGCTGAAGCCTGCGCGTCTCTGGGAGGCTAACTTGTGTTTGTGTCGTTGGGACAAACTGCATTGGTAACGTCCTTCTGAGCCATTTTTTTTGGATGAGTAAATTGGAAATCAGTAATGTGACCGGTGTCTCAAACATCAATAAGTCACTGAAGTCTTACGAAAAGTTTACAACGTTTAAGAAAATAAAATGCATTCATGCAAAAGGGTTTTGTGTTCGGCTGAAGGGACAGATGTGTAATAATAACTGTGCTATTGGAACACTTAGATGTTCCATCTTTTAGAACTTCCCATTCTACATCCATGGGCATATGAAGCTGGTCCTTCCACTGCAGCTAGAACAGCTTCCACTCCGGTGAATATTTTAGAACAGCCCTTGCTTTCAACCCTTTTTTTTTATCCACCTGTGGTAACAGGACTGATAAAACACCTCAGTTCAGTGATTAAGATTATTAACAGTACTTTCGTTCGCACACATTATGTGCTTTCCATATCATAAGAACCTCATCTGCTGTTTTAAGCGAACAATTGAGCAGAAAACTATGACAAAACAGCATTTTAAACATAAAACATGTTAAGGCGAAAGCCTTATCTGGTTTACAGAATTCAATCAACCAGTTACAAAACTACGTTCCCATGATTTGTTTTAAAAGCATAACTAAAAATGTCCCTAAAGTGCTAAAACATTAGCAATTAATTTACCAGCCAGACCCTCGCAGTAAAGTCTCTTAAATATTTGTAATGAGTGCTTACCCGATTTGGGATAGGTAACAATTAAAGTGTCTGTATCTTCAAATTTAAAGTTGCAGGCGTAGCAGAGAGATTCCTGAGTGTGCAAATGCCCAGGGAAGGAGATGCCATGAAAGATCTCTCTAACATCCAGCCGAGCCATGTCTGTACATGCACGTATCAAAAGTGATTGTGAATGAGAGGAAGTTTCACGCCGAGTTAAATGCTTTTTGTTTGCGTGGGAAGTGACGCGGAAAGTTTCCGTGACTGTTTTCTGAACTATAATAATAGGTACTCGTTTTGATTTTCATTACCTGAGAACCATTTCGCACAATGCCGCTTCGGAAAGGGTTTATTAATGGTATAGAATGGTCAGTTTAAATCACAGCTCCACGTCTTAGCGTGTTAAACGTGTTTTGCACTCTAAGGCTGTCACTCCAGGGGATGCACCTTATCCTATAGAAACGCATGAGGTCATTTCCACCGAGCGTCAAAAGGCAGTCCTACAGTCAAAAGTGCATAGCATATAAATCTGAAGCAGCTAATAAAGCTTTAGGCCAGGTTTCACTTTTGGAACTGCTTTAGGTCACCATAACTGTCCATCAAACCTCACCTGTTGTTAGATATGGGTTTTTCATTGGTCCTGGAAGGAGATGGCATTAGTCTTGTAGATCCAAATTCATCCAAATAAACAAAATCACTTTCAGTATGGGCTTAAGCCCATTCAGGCTCAACCAGCAGCTCAAGGCACCAGACTGTACACCCACGCTCACACTGGGACACTTTAGACATGCCAACTGACTAACCAGAAGATCCGAGATAGAAGATACGAGAAATCCAGTCCTAGTAAGTGCAAAAGAGTCGCTGCTATGCATGACATGAAGTTAAAAGCGCGATAAATGAAGCTGCACAAAAGACAGGAACAGGATGCTCAGCAAACAACGAGCACCCAAGGACAATAACAAGATAGATGACAACAGTCGTCAGGCAGATTAAGCTCACAGACACGAGTATGAAGGGTCATCAAGCATCAGCAGCACCACGCCAACATACCCAGCTCTAATTTCACGAACGGAGGCGACTCAAGTGAGTATCAAAGCGGGTACGAACAAGCCAGCGTCCAAACTCCAGCCTGCAGCAGCTCATGTAACACACACACACACACACACGAATACAGCAGACAAGAACAGAACAATATAGAATATCTTTCGCTTAATCCACACGGGGTGGCGGGGCCACTCGGTGTCCACCCAGCAATGTGGGGTGCAAGGGCAGGAACAACCCTAAACGGGGCCCCAATCCATCGTAGGGCACACACACAGTCACACACTAAGGGCCACTTTAGAGACACCAAGTAACCTAACACGTATGTCTTTGGACTGTGGGAGGAGTCCGGAGTACCCGGAGTAAACCCACGCAGACACGGGGAGGACCCAGGCCGCTCCACTCTGGAAACCCGGGACCTTTTTGCTGTGAGGCGGCGGTGCCACCCCACCGAGGCTCCGTGCTCGTGAATTTAATATTATATTATATTATCTTGTAATTAATGTACAGTAAATTCCAAACTGCTTCATTAGTAACTCATTAGTCTTCCATTTTCGTCTTTCTGTTCTTGTAGGATGAATGACAGAAAGTAGTACAAATCAACAGGCACTAAACAGGCATGGCTCTCTTGACTCTCTTTTCATTCAGTGCTTTGGACAACATCATGAATTACTGTAATAAATATTTTCATTCAGTGTTTTGATGATGATCACTGTCTAAAATAAGTCACTATGTGCAAATTATCGAAACTACTGTGGCAGAACGTAAGTGAATTTCAGATTGCATAAAGACCATAAAGTACAATACAAACTTTGTGTGACCTACTACAATAGTCTGCTTATCAGTGATTTACAGTCACATGACATGATAACCAGGTGTTACATAGAAGAGACTGCCGCTGAGGTTCCAGACTGATGTTGCAACCCTTGGTTTTAGCTGTTTGGCCTCAGTGCGTTCGGTAACACTCATTTGGCATTGCCAGACAGACGTCTTACTCCTACTCACGATTCCATTGTACAGCAGTTTAGTTCAGAGTAGCTTGGTTCAGAGTTCACTGTGAAACCTTTGAATGCAACTGTGGAGGAGCAATGGCGAATTCCACAACCAGGTTGTACGATGCAGGGTTCTGAATCGCTAAAACGTTGCACCTAACTCACTATTCAACAAAGCAGGATCTTCTGATTTGCTTGGATGTTGTGCACTCTACAAGGATTTCATCTGATTTTTGTTCGGCAGACTTGTCTTTGTACAGCACTGACAATGTTTAAATAATAACATAAATAATTGCTGCGCCTCATACACCCACACCAGCATCACACACGGTACCATGGAACGGGAACTTCCCTGTCCAGGTCTAGTCAGTAACTCTTTACCAGTGATGGAAGCAGTGGTTTGCAATAGCCGGTAACTGTTTAGCAAATGTTATTGCTTTATGGTAAGCCTGCTTCCCATCAGTATAACTGGGTTTTCTAAGACATCGGTAGCATAATCTAGTCCTAATAGATCAGGAATCTAAACCAGAATATATGCTCATGCATAACATGTTATTGGGGGGATAAATAAATAAATGGCAACCAGGGAGAGAGGAAGTTGTTCGAACATTGAGGGGAAGGTACGGTATCTCGGTGGGTAGCACCGCCACCTCACAGCAAGAAGCTCCCCCTGTCTGCATGGGTTTACTCCCGGATACTCCGGAGACATGCATGTTTGGTGCATTTGGTTCATTCCTTAATAACCTACCAATAAACACTAAGAACCATGGAATGAACGGATAAAATGTTTAGATAAAATCTGGTATTATTAAAGGAAGGCTGCTGGTAGTACTAAATACAGGGATGCGAATTCATTCAGGGAATTTTTTGAGCTCCTTATACGGAGTAATCTGAAAGTCTCGACCACCTTGCAACACATCAAATTCGGTTCCTGAGGAAAAAAAAAAACTGGCTCTGCACTTTGTTCAGCACCCTGCACACTCCGGTAAACCTGAATGAGTTGAGACGAGTGAATCATTCCAATCGAAACATAGGATCATGAGTCAGTTTCACCATAGCTTTCACTCAGTGCAAATCTCCGCTGTGTTATTTAAAGCAACAGTATTGCATTTTTAGTGCAACAAACAGACTGGGGGTCCTGTGACTGGTGATGACAGCCAACCAAAAGGAAAAAAAAAAGTCACTTTCAATACATCACTCAGTAAATCCATCCATTCATTATCTTCTGCTTAATCTTCTGACTTAGAATTTAATATATTCATCCATCCATCCATCCATCCATTCATTCATTATCTTCCGCTTAATCCACACAGGGTCGCGGGCCGGCCGGTGCCCACCCGGCAACTCCGGCAACAACCCTAGACGAAGCTCATAGGTCCTCAGAATCTAAAAAAGTCGGCCATCCTAGTGTTAAACATGTTTAAGGTAGGCTGTAAACTGTATATATTAAACTCCACAGCTTACAAAACATTCCGAAAGCCTTGCATGGTGCACAGTTTGCAACGAGTTAATATGAGTGGGAGTATTTTAGGTTCATGTGAGGTTACACATGCTCTCTGAGCATACAGGCAGTAAGGATAAGGATAATTACACAAATGGTATGATTTAGTCACACTAAGGTGGTAGCTAGCTTGCCACTGTGTATTCCTTGTGGTTCCTAGGGTGTTGTTACTAGAGTATATTAGTTGGCTGCAAGGGTGTTGGTAGGTCGTGGCACTGGCATGTCTGACTTTGAATAGGTAGCTCCTTTGTTTTTCCGTGAGTTTGTCCAGTTTTTTAGGTAGCTGCTAGGAGCTTGATACAATATGTGGTGTTGTGGTGCAGCTGTAATGTTGATAGCGGCATTTTCTACGCAGGTCTAAACGTGCATTGTCTTCTTTTTAAAACGTTTAGTTGTTGATGTTTGTGTTTTGTCACCTTGTCTTGTTGTGTTCAGTTCTGTTAAGCTTCAGTTCATGATTTATTTACGTTGATTATCGGGCTTGCGTCACAATTTTAGATAACGTGAGATGATAAGAAATATTATGAGAGGACCCAGGTCTTCAGATGCTCACGAGCCCAGCTCGGACTTTTGGCCTGGCCAAGGGTTTTTTTTTTCGACTTGTCAATAAATGTTTTCTTGTTTATTCTTTTCAAATTATCGTGTACGTGCTTGAGGCAGAATGCGTCAATTACTTTGACTTACACAAAGACCATGAAACACTGTACAGACTTTCTGTTTTAATCTTAAGTTGTTCGCTTTATTAAGAAAGCATCTAGTGAGTGGAAGGAACTTTTTCTGTCATTAAAATATGTTTTTTTCATAAAAGCAGTCAAATTATTCTCCTAAATGAAGAGGACTTGGATATTGCAATAAAATTTAAAAAATCATTGTTTGGTCAAAAATGGGTTCGACTGAACGTAATACAAACATTTTAGCAGTCAGTCGGCTTGCTTCAGTATAATCTTATTTAAAAAATAAAACATCGGGTAAATTCATAACTGATAATAATTCATTCATTTGTGAATAGTCAAGTAGTCTGCAACTGATACAGTTTTTAACCACAGGGAATGAACGTATTAATCTTTTTATCTTCCATGTCTTGAACATTAGAAATATCCTTTCTGGCCAGCGCTTTAGTCTAAATATAAGGTAAATATAATACAAGTCTCCATATATCTATGTTATTGTCACTGGAGAGGTGAATTCACTTCAGTGTGCTGTGCTTTAGTGTGATTTATTTATTTAATTTAGTTATTTAATGCACTGCAAAAACCTGTACATTATCAGTTTGCATAATACTTCTCCAATCAGATATTTTTTTATTGTGCTAACGAAGCAGCAACATATAAGAGATAACCTCGGATACGAACTCTAAATGATAAGATACACTGGAGATGCTTTTCAGATAAATATCTTCTGCTATAAGTGCAAATATCGTGAAACCTGGAAATCGCACATAGCACCATAATATATTTGTTTCATATTGTTTTAAGAAACACCCATTTTCATGTGTTTTAATTCCAGGCTTAAACATCCCAGTTGTTTGAACTGTTGTCATTTCAAAGGTTTTCCAAAACCTTTTCGAAAATTTCATTCATCAGTTCACTTATACGTTTATCCTCGTCATGGTGACAGGAGAGCTGGTGCCTATCCCGGCGACACAGAGCACAAGGCAGGAAAACCCTAGGCACAGCAGCAAAAGACATAATTAGGGTGTATAACATGAGACTGTACTGTCTGTCTGCCTTACATTGTTTAGTGTGTAAGGTTTTGTCTCATCACACATCATAAAGCTTTGATATGGACTCTGGCCTTGGACAAGAATCTCCTGCCTTGCATTTACTACCCTTTTATAATTTCAAACAATAAATACTCACAAGTTTATGGTGCCCTTTAACAAGCATCTTGTCATGTCTTAATAAGTGCCATATTAACTTAGGGTAAGTGCCTACATCAATATATAAACTTGAAAGGTGAAAAAGTAAAGGATTACCTACGCCGAGAGACGAGAGGGAGACAGGAGTCAAAATGACAGCAGAAAGAGATAGCATGATCACCATGAAGTGCACCAGGGCTGTTTGCTTGGTCCTCTTCGCTTTCATATTGGAATCCACAGCAGATGAATTCAAGAGCAGAGCACTGAGGCTGATGGCTGAGGTGCCTCTGATAGATGGGTAAGAACAGTCCCTGATTACTTCTCACTACCGCATATATCATTTTTAGTGTAGATCACTGGGCGATATTAAGACTCAAGTTTGGGAAATCTGTCCGCAAATATGGATGATAGCCTATTTTGGATGTTTCAGTTTTGTTTTAGTTTCAACTCTTTGTTAAGCTTTGGCCAGTCTTCCTTCCATAACTGAACACTTGGTTGGTCGAAGCCAGAACATTAACAACAGCAATGGTCTAGCCAAAGTAACCGCAGAAACACATTATTTACATCAAATATCTAATAAGATTTAGAGAAATTTGATTCTTTGTTAGTGACGAACATAAAAGGCAAGGTTTAGGTATGTCAAAGAGGACTGTCTGTTACATCATTAGGCGTCCCTTTCTGTATTATTCCACTTTCTATTAAACCATGTTTCAGGTTTCATGCGTTCAGAGTAACTAGCATTTGAGCAGCATGCAAACTGCACACACAGAAGTTGCAAAGAGAGCATCTGCTATGCTGTGACTGTAAATGCACAACTGATAGACCGCTCTCAAAGATTAGGCGACATTTCAAAATGAATATACGTCCTGGACAAATTACTACTGCAAACAGCGGCACCTAGGAACTCCCAACTGTTGGGCATTGTCATTTTTTTCCTTGCCACTGTCACCCTAGGCTTTCTCAGTGTAGGGCTGGCCTTAGAAAGTAATTGAATTGCAGTCCAATGCAGTCCAACCCAAAAAAATGCGGCTACGAACTACTGTTCATAAGGGCGTTGGCAGGCGTACTAGGAATGAAGACACACATGCAGCTCAGTGCTGATGGGAGTGGACCAGTGGTTAGAGCTTTGGTGGATTAATGGGAACGCCCATTACAACTGCTTGAGTAACTGTAAGCCACTCTGGATTAGGGCATCTGTTGAATGCTGTATTCGTAAATGTTGACGGGGCCCGGTCTTAATAATGCTATGTTTATGTTTACTATGAAAAGTTATATATGTGTGGTGTGACGTTGTACAGACACAACGATTTGCCTTACCAGCTGAGGTCACTGTCTAACAATCAGCTCGATTCTGTGGACCTGTACACTCTTAATTCCACACACACCAATATTCCCAAAATCAAAGCGGGACGTCTTGCAGCACAGGTAGGTGTAAACCTTTTGACCCATGAAGCATGTTTAAGAGAGAAGACAGTTCATAGAGCAGGATTAACCTCGTGTTCTCTCTTGTGCAGTTTTGGGCAGCGTTTGTTTCTTGTAATACTCAGTATAAGGATGCGGTTAGACACACCCTAGAGCAGATCGATGTAATTCACAGAATGTGCCAGAAATATCCTGATGACTTCATGTTTGCTGCCAGCAGTCAAGGTAATAAAGCATTTCATAAATAATGAGTTATCTCTCATCACTGAGGTATTAGGATTATAGTAGATAAGGAAACGCAGGTGGTTGGCTTAGTGGACTAGACCCATCTCACTGCAATTTGACATTTCAAAGTACAAAAACTAGGGGAAATTTCAAAACGATGGATCCCACAAGAACTGCTGGACAGTCTGATCCTGCCCATTCCCCAGCGCTGTCAGCGTGTTTTGGCAGTTTTGCGTGACCATACACCCTACTGGGCAGTCAACATGGGGGCACCCTCGTCCGGTTTGACCTGCCTCTGTTCTCATGAATATATCCCTTGCTACTCAATCACCATAACCGAGTTTGCATCTCGTTTGCAACAACTTTCTTTGACTTTCTTTAATCGCTTCATATTATTTTAGAAATATCCCCTCATTTTTGTGAGCAGCGAATTACTGAGGCAGTCTAAATTAAAAAAGTGAAACATTCTGGTTTATGCCGGTCATTGAGAGGTTAACCTGAAAGTCTTTAATCACTTAACTTGTCTGGTCATTACAGATATAATGACTGCCTTTGAACAGAACAAGACAGCAAGCCTAATTGGGGTGGAAGGAGGCCACTCAATAGACAGCAGTATGGCCACGTTGCGCACCATGTATCAGCTAGGTGTCCGTTATCTAACCCTGACACACAGCTGCAACACGCCCTGGTAAGACAGAACTCGTAAATGGTCAAATAAATATCAGTATCACTATTATCAAACCACTTTATGATCGATTGATGGGAAGGATTCGATTGATTGTATGGCAACTACGTTTCCCTTACGGATTAAGGAACATCACTGTCCCACATTCAGGCTAGGATGAAACAGAACAGTTTTTGTGTGTTTGACAAGCCTTGCTAATGAAGGAATTACTTAAACAAAATTATATTTCACGTTTCAGGGCAGACAACTGGCAGGTGGATACAGGATCGGAGCCTGTGCAGCATAATGGACTGACTGACTTTGGCAAGGTTCGATTTCTGAGCCATGAATCCATGAATCCATTACAAACTTTCCAGCTGCAAACGCCATGCACAGTTCCCCCAAGTGAAAATGTCTTATGGACAACCATATGTCTATGTCCTCAGAGACTAATCTTGGAGATGAACCGCATTGGAATGCTGGTGGACCTTTCTCATGAATCAGAGGAAGTAATGAACCAAGTCCTGAACATCTCAAAAGCTCCAGTTATCTTCAGCCATTCCTCGGCCTACAGCATCTGTCCTCACAAGAGAAATGTCCCAGACAGTATTCTTAAGAAATTGGTGAGTGGGATTTTGCATGTTCACGTTGGCAGTTAACAAAATATCGCATATTAAAATACTATTTCGGTGTATTTTCAGATATATACGTTTGTATTTGTTAGTTCTAGACTGATCATTGTGGAGCATTTGCTATTTGGATTGGTTTAAACTGCCATGATAGGTCTATAAATTAAATAAGGGAGTCAAAATGACATTTTGGTTGAAATTTTTTTTCTTTCATTTAAGGTTTTCAGCTAGTTTAGCACTTTTTTTAAACCGCCATGAAGTGACGGAAGCAGGTCCATTTGTAAACAGTATATTCTTTTACGTTCATACAGGTTATATTAAACATTAAAAAAAAACACTCAAATCAAGGTGGTCGTACTACTCAACGAGTTTTAATAATAGTTTTAAATCCAAGCTAACTGACCTCCTGCATTTCCAGAAAGATAACAACGGAGTCATAATGGTCAATTTCTACAACGACTATGTCACCTGCAGTAAAGAGGCAAGCCTCTCTGACGTCGCAGGTAGGCCATACCCAGAATAACGTCCAGAGTGTTTAGATTCCATCAGTTTACCACAACGTCTCTGGTTTAAATGCAGATCATTTTGATCACATCAAGGAAGTGGCTGGATCTAGTGTATTGGGATTCGGTGGTGATTATGACGGTGTAAGCAGGTGAGTCTCCTAATCCCAGCTATAGATTTTAATTACAAGAGTTACCTTCGCAAGCAATGTCGAAAAAGTATGGAGCTTAGACGATGATTAAAATTAGTAACAGGAACGCAATCCTCCTTTAAAGCCTCGCTTGCAATACTTGGTCGGGTTGCATGGGCATAATGCTGCACCGAGCACTATGAAGGTTCATTAATTATTCAATTGATCATTTCACAACTTTCACAACAATTAGACAGATTAAATTGCACAGTTTGTAACTCCACTTGTAAACCACTGCCCAGGGTACCGACTGGTTTGGAAGACGTCTCAAAGTATCCTGACCTGGTAGCAGAACTTCTGAGACGAGGTTGGACAGATAACGAGGTCAAAGAGGCTCTTGGACAGAATTTGTTACGAGCGTTTCGAGCTGTGGAAACGGTAAGAAAAAGGACGCACCTTAGCACACGTGAAAACTGTCACACATGCTGTCCAGGAGAAAGAAGGCTCACTTGCCCTTAAGTGAGAGAACAGAAGCAGAAAGTATCAGTGTAAAAGAAAACCTTCACCCTGCCAGAGGCTTCGTACAAACCAGAATCGATACAGGATTGCTATGGGGCTGGGTATGTGGTATTTCTACACCAGGGTAGCTGCTGAAAATGTCCTGAGGTTAAAGGGCAAACTGGGCCAGTTATGAGTTGCCGAGAAAGAGCCATTGTCTTGTCAGAATCCAAACGAAGCATCAAATGTCAATCTTGTTAAATTTATTATTTTGAACGCTTCCTAAGTGAAGACACGTCATCCAGACACAAACCCTAATGCTTACTCCACCACGTTTCACGTTTGCCGTAGGTTCCTTATGACGGTTTGCAAATCTTAACCGTATATTTGTAATTAATCGTATATTTATTTCTAAACGTATTTCCAAATGAGAACAGTTGTACTGTATGTTTTTTCCCCCCTCACAATACTGTATGCATGAAGGGGGACTTTAACAAGCTAACCTTGTACTGTTAAATAGTTCCATTTATTTTATAAATGTTTAATACTGCACCTGCTGCTAAATTTGGTTCCTTAATTAACCGAAATAAAACATCAATCCGAATTTTTTTGTACTTCCCAGATTTGTATGAGGGTTTAATTCGAGTATAGTTTAATTCACCTTGATTTTAGAATGTAACTTAAAAGTAAAGGAATGAGGAACGAGATTACATTTTCCATAAAGTAATGAGTAAAGTGATCCCATTACAATTTTGTTTAAGTAATGAGTAATCAGTAATATAATTGCTGTTTTTGAGTAACTTCCCCAACACTGGATACCAAAGCAGGAACCATTACCCTATACAAATGAAAAGGTGTGTGGTTCTACGGTTCTTCTGGAATTTGATTTGATGGATCAAAGAACCACATTTTACGAGTAATTGTGGCCAAAATCCGAAGTCCAACACTTTTGCCTACAGCTGCATGTTCGTAACAGGAAAGACAACGCCTGGTAGTGTTTGGCGTGAACCTGAGCGTGAATAATCTACGAAGTAAAAACTCAACCGACTGACTGAACGATTGTTTGCATCACCAGGTGCGAGACGACATGAGCGCAGTGGCTCCAGACGACGTCCCCATTCCTCTTGAACAAGTTCAGAACCCATGCAGGACAAATTTCGGCTATCCAGACAAGTCTAGTTCTTCATCTGCTATGCTGTCATACAGTGCACTGGTTTTAGCATTAGCGCTGACGCTAAGTTTATTGCGGTTGTGTAGCAGCGTGTAATGAACTACTACAGTGTTACGTACTACAAGTACCACAAGTACTGTTCTAAATCCAGATTGAACTTTCAATACTTATCCAAACGCTCTCGGCAAACCCTGCTATAATTAATGAAGACATTCAGCCGGAACAATTTATCCGTTTATTGGGTAGCTTGTCACGTTTCCGATCCAAAACCTAAATACCTTTTTAAGAAGCATAATCACCATGCTAAACTTCTCCATCAGGGACTTTTATGATTAGAAATCCTGTTTTTTTTTAATGGGTGTTCAGACTCTTTTCATGTACGCTGTCCCACGTCTGTCGTCCCACGACCTTGCCTAGAAAGTGTTCCTTGCGGTGTAAGTGCATGTGTGTAAATAAACAATGCAGATAATCTTCTTCTTTTGTCTCGCTAACGTTTTAACAACACTCGACTAAGAACTCACTTATAGTGCTCCAAAAACATCACAGGGGTCCTCAGGAGCTTTCAGGTCTATTGTTATCGCTGTTCAGTCCCAGATTAGACAAGCTCTGTTGTTATAAAGTTATGTGATAAGAGTCTCATGCCAACGTGTTGTGCTGCTCTAACATCTCAGAATTTGGCCCATAACCGATGATCCAGTTTCATGCTGTGGTCCCAGAGCAACACCTAACGGTGCTGGACCATAAGGCACTAGAAAAAGGCGCCACATAAGTTTGCATCTATGTTAGTGGTACATTACATAAGGTACTGTGAAAAAGTCTTAGATCACGTCACGATTTGGAATTAGGAACGGTACGGCGACCATATATAAGATATTGGCAACGATTGTCTTTGCCCTGTTATCATGTATCCCATCCAGAAATCCTTTTTTTGGCTGCTACCTATCTAAAAAGACCATTCATGATCAAGCCTGTTGGACTGTCTTGGACTGGTCACCTTGGCATCCCAATGAACAACCGAGACTATAAAGACGACCCCATTTCACAGATCATTAAAGTGTACTGAAAAATGATTCAATAACATCATTCATTATTTATATTTATATTATTTCTACATTAGTATACCATTTATAAATGCCTTTGAGTTTGAGGAGTTCCTCTGTAGTTTCATTGGTAAAGCGAATCATTTAAAAGTGATCTTTTCATTATAATCAATACGATTGATATGAAGATCAAGGACAGGAATTCCAGAGAGAACTATAGTGGAGCGAGAGCGCCATCTGGCGTTTGTAACATGTAATTAAGTTCGCAAGATCGTAACATGATTTACAATTAAGGAACAAATCAGAGGGGTTATTCTCCTCATCTCCTGGCCAGTAACAGGCAATCAGGAGCAGTGACGTGGAGCAATCAGGAGCAGTGATAACCTCTGCATCACCAAAATTCACACGTTTGGATTAAAATTGTTATGCATTTCCTCACTTGTCCAAAATTAAAAACTTGTTGAGGTGATTCACTTTAGCAGGTGGCTCTTGATGAACCATAGAGTGTGTGTGTGTGTGTGTGCTTAGTCCGTTTTACAGGCTGTATATTAATATTAATAATAATAATAATAATAATAATAATAATAATAATAATAATAATAATAATAATAATAATAATAATAATA
>JAUZST010067088.1:0-22318 GCA_034779995.1 Parotocinclus haroldoi | reverse complement strand
ACACACACACACACACACACACACACACACACACACACACACACACACACACACACACACACACACAGAGAGAGAGAAAAGGCACTGCTACCCTAATCAAGGTCTTTGTGGGAGGCAGCTGTGGGAGGAAGATGAAATACCTGAAGAAAATCTATACAGACAGGAGGAAAACATACCAAATCTATGTCGAGAGTGGCCAGGCCAGGAATTGAACCGGTGTCTCTGGAGTTGTGTATAGAAAATATAAAACTCAGTGTGATGGGGTTTTGTGAGGTGTAACAGAAGTTGGTTTGAGGTTGGTAGAGATTGGCCAGTCTTAGATTTGTATTTGTTTAAGACATTTAAGCATTCTTGTTAAAATACTACCACTCATCACTTAATGCTGCTTGCATTGCTGTAGTTTTTAAAATGATGTTGATTGAAATGATGAGATCTGGTTTGGATCTGTATCGTTGCCATCTTTGGGGAAATCACCCTCCAAATCACCCTGACCCCTATGGCTTCTTATTATGTTTAAGTCATGGGAGAGAGTGGGTTCGATGACATAAGACTGAAAGTGGAAAACCCTTGTGGAAAAGACAAGTTGATAAATAAAACCAGATATATGTGATGTAGTTTACTGGAACATTTCAAAAGCTTCAAGCTAGACAAGCTATGCTTATATCCAGCTAAGGTGCTGATGAACTGCTGTTTTTAGCATCGAGCTTTTAACTCGTAGCCACAGGAGCCGGTGTTCCACACTGCACGGTACTGTGCAAAAGTCTTAGGCCACCATTACATTTGTTGATTTATGAATACAATCCCAAATGAGAAAATGTTTGGACAGTATGGAGAATGCATATAAACACATCACAGAATGTTTCTTACATGTACTCTGACTTTTTTATTGCAAACAATATAAATCCAATATATTTCATATTTTGTCTGGTCAATTTCATTTTATTTGGTAATAAACATATTCCTGCTGTAATGTAAAAAACTCTATAATGTTGCCATTCTTTTTCACCACATTTAAGATGTTTTGGCACAGAAGATACAAAGTGATTTAGTGTTCCAGGTGTTCTTTTGTCTCTTTCTTCCTGTAAACACATCTTAAGATGTGCAACAGTCACATTCATCATTGCATTTTTCATTTCAAAATTCTCAACAAATTCTCTATTGGGGACAGGTCAGGACTGTAGACAGGCCAGTCCAGTACCTGTATCCTTTCCTTCCATATCCATGCCTTTGTACTATGGGCAGCATGTGGTTTTGCATTGTTTTGTTGAAAAATTCATGGATGTTCCCAAAAAAATAACATCTCAAAAGCAAAAAAACATCGCCCGTCGCTCTCTTTTTCTGCATTAATGCTGCCATCACAGAATTGTAAATGACTTTTGCCATATACCATGACAGATGGCTGTAGTATGGCTTTTGGATCTGTTGCTGATATAAGTCTGGATGGATTTTTCTGTCATTGGTCCTGAGCATGCTATGTCCATTTTTTCCAAAAGGGGCCTGGAATAATTTCTGACCACAATCCATATTTCTACTGTGTGATGGTCCATCCTAGATGCCTCTGTGCCCAGAAAAGTTGACGCCATTTCTGGACATTTGTTGTGGCATTTGTTAATGTAACTTTTGTAACTATTGTATTGATTGAGCTTCAGCTAACATGCAAGTTAATGTCAAGTCTCAGTGCAAAGTTCTTTACTGAGTATGAGTGAGCCACACTGATTTAAATCCAAACCTGAATCATGCTAGGGCGTTGCAAAACTGCTCTCAGTTCAGAGGCAGCATCAGGAGGCAATGCCAGGCTCAGGCAGGCTCCCATGTGTAAGTGTTTACATTTCCCACAGCGGGAGGCCTAGACAAGACTACTTAATGCAGGAAATCTGAAGGTTATGTCAACACAACCCCTTGGCCAAGCTGTGCCATGACACCTATCCGTCAAACTGTGGCCAATCTAAGTGATGGATTGCATACAATATTAAAGATGTGTTTTTTTGGTTCTTGGGTACTGGAAGGTGTTTTATTATAATATAGTGTAGTATAGTTGCTGGGTGGTTGAGCAAAGCTTCTCAGTTCTATCGTTAGTCCCAATATGTGGTGGTATATGCAAAATGATGCAAGTTTAAAAAAGCCAAAACTTGTGATTAACAAAAGACTACAAGACGAATCACGAACACTACATAATGCAAAGCATTACAGAACACTAACCTAACCACTGACAGTGTAGTAATCTGACCTATTAAAGTGTCTGTGTATGCATTAAAAGTGTCACATACAGTGATGAGCCAAAACGTTATGACCACTCACAGTTTAGATTTACAAAGTTCCTGTAGCCAGTATATTGGATGTGGGAGACATGGACAGGTGTGAGGAACTCAATGAGAAGGCCAAATCCTTATGGCCAGACTGGGTTGCAGAATCTCTGAAAGAGCAAAACTTGCTGGGTGCTATTTATCAAAAGTGATGTCTGAGTGGGGACAAACCATAAATTAGCCACAGGGTTTTGTGGGAACCAAAGGTTCATGGGTGCAATGAAGGCTATACCATCTGGGCCAAAACTCAAAAATGTTTAATGCTAACCTCTGACCATTGCCAAAAAAGTAAATACAGGTACTTCCTTCCTAAGCCGGGTCGACTTACGATAACTTTATTGGTGAGAATACAATTTTACACAAAATATACTTTTTGATTCAGATTTTTGCAGGACAATACATTCAAAATTTCATTGTAAAATATATTTATGTAATGATATTGCCCAACTGTAGTTTAATACATCATGATATGCTACTCATTATAACACTCACATGAGGAGAGTGATGAACACTGGGAAATAAAAAGAGGATACACTCTGGTTTTGTTTGTTTGAAGTAGGCTGTGCTATATTATCAACAAAATATTCAACTCCCCAGTTTACAATTCAACTTACGATGGATTTATTCGGATGTATCCGGATCATAAAACTGGGAATACCTGTAATGGGCATGAGAATAAGAAAACCAAAGCAAAAGAAGATCATTATGTGGCTCGATGAGTACTGATTCCTCAATACTCAACTGGAAGGTCACGTTCATATGCTCCATTTATCAGAATAGGGCCAGTGTTCTAGTGGGAAACACTGGGTCTGAGCATTCATTTGTATGACAGTTCGACATGTGCCACCTGCCTAAACAGCGTTGCAAACCAGTTGGTTATAAGGTCTTGGTTCGACTATATGCATGCAAAAACTTGGTTGGATTCACCCCTGTTAAAATGATGTGTTTTATTTGATTAGTAAAAAAGAGGAAATAAAAGAACGTGCAGTCAAATGTCAAATATTACTACGGACTATCACTTTTATTTCTTATCTACATTTGCATTTATCATATGACTTTGATATGCATTTCTAGAGAGACTTATGGAGGACCTGTGTATTCATCATAGCAGACATTAAATCATGCCAGCACAAATAGGCAGCTACATTAAACTAAACTAACTAACTAACAACTAAATAACTAACAACTAAAACCCTATTAGTGCAGTGCAGAGAAGAGTCTTGTCTTACATTTTGAATAGTTTAGGGGGTCGAGTTTTGAGATTTTACAGAGGTACAGAGCTGGGTTTGATCAAAACCCACTGGGAGGGAAATGACTTGTGTTTTAAATCGAATTCAAGAAGCTACACAGAGCCAGGGAAGGTAATGCAGCAGTATGGTGACAAGAAGGTTATTGCATGGGAGAATATTGGGAAGACAGACAGGTGCTGGTGTATTAAATGTGTATAGAGGAAACGGGTATTGTTACTATATATACTGGATAATTGATAGATAAATTCTTTTAAGCTATCTTAAGGTTTGTACCAGCATTCTCTATTTTCTAAAACTAGACATAGTCTTAACACTGGCAGCGCTTACTTTGTAAATAATGAGGTGCCAGAGTTAGATGTAATAACAGCGACATGGACAAATAAGGCTTACAATAGCATTTGTTTGTGCAGCAATGCCAATGTCAGAACAGTAGTATAAATAATGATGGCTAGTTTTTAAACATTATTATACACACACATACATTGTAAGATGGGCATAGTTTCTTTCTTTCTTTAATATTTTAGTTATTATCCAATTTCTTCATTGTTATGTGTTTATCTTACTTTTATGCACATTAGTCTATGCTATACCAGCAAATCTAATAGTGGCCTAAGACTTTTGCACAGTATTGAAATAGAAGTTCAACCACATAAAATGCATAATGGTCTTATTATATACTGTCAATGATTGGACCCAAAAACTTAAATCACTTACTTGTCATAGTACTCTTCTACAAAACTCCATTAAAGTCTGTGAAAGTTAGTAGTTGCATATCTTAATCTTTTTGCCCTGTTCCCCTTCTAAAAAGTGGTTTCTTCCCTTCTGTCATAACAAAAAGATCGTTCCTGATCAAGCTTCTTCGGACTGTAGAAGGGTCAACTTGGCATCCAGAAGAAGCTACCAGAATCTGCTGTTGTTTAAGTGTAAGGGGAGGTCACACTAGGTTTTAGTTTTAGTTTTTTTAATATATTACATCCTAAATCTTCTGTATTTTCTGGTTGTATTCTAATTAAGAGACTGATAATAATATATGGTCACTATAAAATGGGAAAAAAACTATGTTATATCTAATCTAATGGTGTACTAAGACTATCGCACAGTACTGTACGTGCCAGTAAACAGACTCAAAAAGTAAAGCTCCCTCAATTCTGCCCATTATTTAACTGTAAGAACGAAACATTTACTGACTATCCCCAACTGGCAGGATACTACTGTTTTCATCAAGAAATGCTTTTAATTTGGGAATTGAAAATACATATTGCATGTAGGCCTTTCTAAAATATTTAAGATATATGGTTCAGACTAAATGGCTTTTAACATTTAGCACACTATAGTGGGTGTAAACATTTCTTTCCTTTTGCACATGCGCAGCTCGATTAACCTTTAAACACAAGTGGTGAATCTGTAAGAACTGCTCCATTTGTTTCTTGGATATTTTTTTAAATAAAGTTATTAACAGTCTAAAAAGTTGCCAAACCTAGCAACAAAGTCACTGAGTCAGTAACGCTTGAGCTGTCCAGGCATGTCAGTGAACCAAACCACAGATCTTTCAAAACTTTCAAATGAATGCTTTGCATCTATAATTATGACTGATTTCACAATTATATTATTAAGCTATCTAAAGTTATATATTTATGTTTACAATAGGTACAATCCCAGGTGGAGCAGCCTCGGTCCTTCCTGTCCAGTTTTCCAATCAGGGTGTTCTCCAGGTGCCCTGGTTTACTCCCACAGTCCATAGACATGCGTGTTAGGTTAATTGATTATGGCGTGTGTATGTGAGTGGATTTGCCCTTCAATGGTCTGGCACCATTTGAATGCTTGTGCCATGTGCAACTGGCTCAGCACCTGCTTGGTACCGACTTGGCACAGGCCTGACTTTATAAGGGATTAAGAGGAGCAAAGATAAGAAAATTCTTACATATATCATCTAAGCTGCCAAAAGAGGATGGGTCCCATTTTGAGTCTGGCCCTTCCCAATGTTTTTTTACCTATAATGTTAAGAACCTATAATGTTAATGTTTCCACTCTTTCCTAGGCTTGCTCAACTTGGACTTGGGCTTAATAGAAGATAATTGTAAAGCCACTTTGAGACTACGTTCCATTGTAAAAATTGATATAGAAAGAAATCTGACATGACTGAATTGTGGTTAACTGAAAACCAGATATGCTGCTCCATTCTGAATCAATTGCAGACAGGAAGACATGGACCAGCCGAGTCCTATACGTCTGTCTGGGATAGCATTAATTATCAATGGAACTTTGTTTCTGAATATAAATAATTCATTCAATCAGAATAAATCACATGCATTGCAAATGGACATGTGCATTTTCCGCACGCTTTACTTTACCATGTCTGCGAAATCTTTAATTATGCTTTCACATGGAATAATAAAATCTGATTCTGATGATTATATTCAGTGGAATTTATGTGGTGACTGATTAAGTTTGAGAGAAGAAGGGAAACAAAACCATCACCAACATTGACTTCCAAAAGCTACACTGCCTTAGTTAAACTATAATATAATAACAATTAAATAATATAATAACAATAAAATAATGATTTTTGCCTATATATAATTTTATGTTGTATTTTACAAAATAAATAATATAATACTATACTTATTTTGGGACTGTAAGGTCAATTACTAATTATATTTTCCTATTTTCTTCTTTTTCTTCTTTTTATTAGCCACTTCAGATTTTGCTAAGTTCAGTCCACTTCAGTTTTTACACTCCCCTTTTCCCTCCTTCCTTCCTGGCAATACTATGATTTTAATTCACCCTTTCGTTCTTTCTTTTTCTTCCTTTCTTTTTACTTTCTTTCTGTGGGTTCCTGCAAGCAAGCCAAATGAAAATAGTTTGAACTATTTTCATTTTTTTCTACATATCCTGCTTTGCTTATTGAGCTGGCTGTATTATTTGCTCATCACCACCCCGTGTAGCGATTGTCATTTATGCTAAACACTCTCTCCTTTCCCAATGCTGTTCCACAATAGCCTGAATGGACTCCTCATTCCAGAGAAAATACAGGCAAGTAGATTTAGGTTAAAAATGCACTTTAGCTAACGGTCTGTATTAAAGCAAGTCCTGGTTGATGGCTCTACATTCACAGAGCTGAAAACACTCAAGATTCTTTATATTCAGAAGCTTATGCTTTATTCACTAGCATGCCTAAGACTGCAGGGGCCTAAGCATTTCAGACAAAAGCAGTTGAAATCAAATGGATTTCATACAGTCTCTCAGAGTTCTTGGAACCAAACACACTATTTGGATAACCCCAAGCCAGAATTCATTGTAATTTGATGTAATTTATTGGATTTGACCTTAAAAAAGATTGATTGCCACTTAAAGCCGCAGTACCACAGCAAGCCAATGGCGTGCTTTTGTTGCAATAGAAGTTCCCAGAAAATTGCCATAAAACCCCAAACAACCCTTTGATGCAAGATGGAAATGAAATAGTCACAATAATTGCTATAATTTATTCTTTCCCATTCATCAAATGCCAATCTTAGTATACGTCAAGAGTTTACCATTCCAATTTAGCTCCTATAATGCTCGTAAATCATGAAAATAGGGAAGAAAAACCTTGGAAAGGAGTATAAAAATCAAATAGTTGCAAAAAGGACTTTATTAACTTAGCTTTACATAAGTTGATGTATGTGTATTTTGTAAGGCTAAAGCAGACTATGAATGAACAGGGAAGGGGTCACATTCCTGTGCTGGGGCTTACCCGACTCAGTGGACTCGTTCAAGAGAGTTGTGTGGAGGAGGGGGGTGAAGCCTGATGGCCAGCCTCACAGTTAATTAGTTCAGCTCTTGACAAAGGTGGGCCCTCCACAGAAGGGGAGCCCTGGGGCGAATTGAACAGGGTTCCACACACTGCGCTTAAGCCTATTGGAGAGATAAGGAGAAACTGGAACCCCTGACAATCAGAGCTGGAGTTTGTAGGGAACGTTGTTCCTCACATTAGAGCATGTAAGAGGATTTAACAAGAGGTACTGCTTTAGATTTGGGAGAGACAAGTGAAATATGTCTTCTACACTGGACTCAGATGATGACAGAGCCTTTAAAGACTGTAAGTACAGCTGTTTGTACAGTAATGCATTTCTAGCACATGATAAGCCTCATGGTGTCACCTGACTTTGTGAGGGACACAGTGGAGGAGCCATTTAACTGAACTTGTCAGAAAAAAAAATAGATCAATATGTTTCATAACACACACAAAGTTCAGAATAAAGTGTTGTCTTAAAATAATTAAGAATTAAGGAATGCAAAGCTTGAATGGAATATGAACAATAATTAAACTCTCATTAGAGATTTATTTTAACTTAAACTCTGTACTGCATTACATATGGACACGGTGGGCTTTTCTATCACTTCATCACTGCGGGTCTATGGATCAACTATTTTTTTTTAGTTTAATTCAGTATTGGAATAGGCTGAATGCGAATTGATGATGCATGATGTACAATCAATGCAAACTTGTTTAACCAATGTTGAATTAAACTTAAAAAAGCTGATCCATAGATTAAACATCAGTGGCACTGGAAAAACTTTTGTAATTATGTTTGTGTTGACTTCTAATCTAAGACCAACTTGTTGTATATTCCATAACATAACAATTTAGAGGAAAGGCTGATCCTGGATCAGAGATTTACAACTCAGGGTGAGGCCACAGCATGTCAAAACATGGGTGGTGCTCACTGCGGCTAGTTTTATCCAAATAAACACCAAGGTAGACTGATCTCTGTTATGATTCTCTTACAATAATATCCTGCGTGTTGGAGTTTCCCCTCACAATATTTTTGCTGGTCCTGTATGCTAGATGGATTTGATTAAAGCACGCTGCACAAACAGTAATGTCTGATTACGAAACACATCGATCCCAGACCATCCCAAAGATATTGCCATCACTTCTCTTATAAGATGCTTGTCTGTGACCCATAGTTGTGACCCAAACATCTGCTCAATGGGATAAATGTGCTCTTTTGGGTTGATAGTATTGATGTTGGACAGCTCTCACATGGCTGTTGGGATAAATGACAGCACTGAACTGCTCAATGTTTTCTGCTTAAGCCATGACATCAGCTCCCAGTGGCCCACCTGAAAGTCAGTAGAATGGGGAGATTTATCAGAGGGCTAATAAGTAAAAACGTACCATTTCATTTTACATATCACTTACACTCTAAAGTTGGACAGAATATCTGTGGTGAATGTTGGAATGTAATATAAGCAGTGAACTATAGGAGAACCACTATAGTTTGATGGATTTGAGAAAACAATCAAGTGTGAATGAGCATGAGAGAGCACGGCAGTAACACGTCTGAGAATGTTTCTTCCATGATATCTCTTTCATGATATCTCTTTAGTGTAACTGGCTTTGTTAGAAAAATATAAACTTGATCTGAACCCCGAAAGTGCACACTACAGCTCATTTAGCAGCTTGATCCAGTGCTGACAGAAGCTGGGCCATCCAGCGAATACAAGACTTAATTTGTGGTGTGTTTCATGATATTACTTAGAAATTTAAGCTGTAAAGACTGACCCTAGACCAGCAAAAAAAACTCCTCGGGAGGCCTGGCAGCATATTCAGTCGATGCTGTACGAGAATTGACTGATATTAAAAGGTGAATTCTTTGGCAGGCAGCTCAAGTTCAACAAACAAAGGAGTCCAGAGTCCTCAGCTAAAGGCACTCACTTATGGCTGGTCATATAGTCTTATAAACAATTAAACCTTGAAACTTATCGGTGTTAGTGATCTCTGAATGTCAAACACTAGCTGACAGGCTTTATTACAGTCAGCTGTGTGCAGAGAAAGTAAACGAGCAATGGGACGGGATGAACTTTCAGACACACATTACTAGACTAAACTGCATACTCAATGTAGAACATATTTAATCAACATTGTCACAAAGGCGTGTTGAGTAAGGAGAGGTTTATACTACAGTAATATACTTCTAATGGGGGTGGTGGTGGGGGGTAGACACTGAAAGCTGCCATACTGGACCAAAGACACGGTTTTTCAATGGGAAGGTGGTCATGTAGCATATTAAAGAAGACCAGAGTTGTCTCAGAAATCAATTCCCGCAATCAGGTTTGAAAATTCTCTTGTGGTTCCAAATTTATCAACATTTAAAAACTTTTGTTGAAGTGAAGATGGAACTGCCGATTCTGATGTCCATAGCTGCTTCAAGAACTGACACCAAGAAGACCACCAATTCACACAGAACTGTTGCTTCCTGTGGATGACAAGCCACCTAGTGATCGTTTGAAGATCACCACCGACAAAGAAACCTCAACGATGGTTTAGGCAGCCTTTGTGAAAACGTGTCCTGTGACTTTTGACCTACCCTGTATTTAGGTGGTAGTTTTAAACCCTAGGATTGGTCTGCCACAAATGTTGTGCATGGATAAAGAATGTCAGCACATTGCCATATAAAGCTGTGCCCCACCTAACGACCACATTACATTCTATGTATCAGGTCGTTGACCGATAGACATTACCATAGTCACAGTCTATTTATGCTCCTGTAGTGTCAATAAGGGTATTTTCAAAAGAAAACTACATGCAAACGAAAACTACATGCATCAGCGATACGATTAAAAACGTGATTACCTGATGAGTGAATTATGTGACTGATACGTTCATTTGACAGAAGTTAAAAATACCGTACATTGAAAGATGAAACAACAGGGATGGTCAACCAGAATCAAAACAAAATCATAGAGGGAATGTTAACTAATTTATATTGAAAATGGCTTGGTACAGACAAATGAGTTCTATTACAATAAGACAGGCACATACACTTGCAAACTAAACGGTAAACCAGCAAGAAACTGGTCAATTACTGATAATTAAGCTTCATTCTGTGGTAAAAACAAAATGAAACTATCAAGTGTAAAAAACTGTTTAAAAGTCTTAGGCCACCATTAGATTTGTTCTTTTAACCATGATAAAATGGCCATATATAACAATGCTGACAAATGGACTGAAACTGAAACTTGGAATTGACACTCCATAATACTCTTTTTCACTGATCCTCAGTCCAATCTTCGTGAGTTTTAGCCCATCTTAGTCGTTTTACCCTGTTCATTTCCCTAAAAAGTTGTATTTTGGTTACTCTTAACAACACCCAATCCTAATTAAGCCATTTTGGACTTCTGAAGGATGAACTTGGAATAAGTTGTTCTTAATAACTAAAGCCCAATGCCCTGATTTACCAAGACCCCAGGTTTTGAACATGCACTCATAAAATGGCCATGTTGTAGATAATTTACAAAAAAAACTATCTTTGTGCAAATGGCAACACGTGTAAGTGATGTAGGTGGAGAAACATCTCCTTTTGTGCTGTTTGGTTGTGATGAGAGAGCCACACAGTCAGCAGGCACTAGCAGCAGGGTAGAAAGACTATACAAATAAATTTAGCCAGAATGGCTACATTCCTTTGACAGAAGTTTAAAAAGCCATCTTTCACTCTTTAATAAATGATTAGCAGAAGTGAATACAGTACAGATAATTACATGTTACATTGGTCTGGAATGTTTTCCATTTTAGCCACAGTACAAACCCAGAATTAAATTAAATTAAATACTAATGCGTTTAAATTGAACAGTCTCATAATTATATTAAAAAATCCAAGAAAATTCGAAGAGATCTGGGAATCTAAAGCATGCCCAGTCACACATAAGCCTTTGGTCTGGTCAGCAGAAGCACTGGCAACTCTCAAGTCAAATTAAATATTCAAGTAAATGGCAAATTGCACACATTGCTGTCCTTTCTCAAGCGTAAGCATTTTCTCTGTTATATTTGCACACTTACAGAAGCTAATTTTAAAGGCTTGACTCCAAGTTGCTAACTTAAATTTATGATTTATAAAATAATCAACCGCATGCATGCTGACCAAAAGGTTCTGGTAATGACATACAAAGCCTTATATTGTATGGTTGAAATCCTTGACCTTACTGAGCTCTTAAAGCTGGACATTAATGCTTGTTCTTAATGAACTCTGGCACAGGCTTCGGACCCAAACCAGAGTCATGTATTGGCAAGCTTTTTTGGTTATGCTTAAAATAAGCTATGATGGTCACCATTAAAACGTTCCTTAATTGTACACAAAGGTTTGACTTCATTTTGCTAATTAGGTTTACGATTTATAACATAATCAAATACATATGCTTTACCTCATGTGGTTTATCTCACTGTTTAAATCAGTATATGATTACCTGTTCCCTATGAACTCAGAGACTTTGGAACCACCCAACACAATGTAACCAAGAGAAGCCGGAACTTTATGAGATTCTATTTTAAAAATTAAATCTTAATTTTAAAAATGTGATTCCATGTTTTCACTTCACTGTTAAAACACAGGAGTTTTTTCAGATGGGGCTCTTTAGCCACCCCTCAACATTTTAGACCAGGAAATGAGACCACATCCTTGGTCCAGACGGCCACATTGTAAATAGTTAGACCCATTTTTGTGAAGTTAATGTACAAGTATAAAGTCTAAAAAATCAGTGAACAAGCTTAATGCAATTTATGGGTACACATAAGCACAACTCTTTATAAGCATAATCATGCTTTGTCACTTATGGTCACTGAAAAAGAACCATTTCATTCAAAAAAACCCATCCAAAACATGTCATAAAGATTTGAGAGAAGAACAAAAATAAATCAATATTCAAAATGAGAACAAACAGCTCTAGTTTTATTTGTACTAGAGTGTACCTCGGTGTGTTATATTATAAAATATGGAAGCACAGTCTAACAGGAGCTGCTGGGTCTGTTTTACACCTCAGTGAAACCCATCCTGTGTACATCCGTCAGTGTCTGGGAGAATCAGAAAGAACCACTGATGCTCATCCACCCAGCCTCCAGCATTTGCACCCTTCAAAAACCAGGAAATGGGCAGAAAAAACATTACAAATTCTTAACTCCCTTGGACACAACCTTTTCCCCCCAAGCCCTGCAGTCTAGCCAGTGATACAGAATCCTTTATAACAAAACATCTAGACACAGGGCCAGTTTTTGTCTTGTGTCATCACCCTCATAAATAGCTGACCAGTACCATCTGCTCCAGCAACATCAACATGCATTGCAGCCTTCTTCCACCAGAAAAAAAACTATATTGTGCAATACTCCGACATCACAATTTTATTTCCACCTTACACACACTTGCCCTCTAAATAATTATTTGTCTTTCATGCTGTCTATATAGTGCTTGTATGCTGGCTATATTTTGTATTGTCCGTAAATAATATACATAATTGTACATAGTGTAACGCGAAGTGTAATGGCGGAGACACACGCAGCATACAGTTGCAGACAGAATCTTTATTTAAAGTCGTAGGGAAAAACGAGAACACAAGGCTTTTCACCAAGGGTTGATGCGAAAGACGTGGTTGAGGGATGAAGCAAAGGTCGAGAACGGTAGGTCTAGCGATCGCAGACTTGCACCAAAACACAGAGGAAACTCTTAGTGACGAGGTAGGGACCAAGTGACTTAGCAACTAAACCTAATGCAGGGAGTGTATAAATAATGAGAACGAAACAAGTGTCAGGTGTGTGTAATGAGTGCATGATGAAGATGTGCACGTGATAGGATGGGTTTGGTCGCTGGAACCGCCTGTAGTTGTGACACATAGGAGCAAAACTAAAATTTATTTTTAAATGATTTGAATTCTGACTTTGGACCAATACTATAAAATGGTCCATATAAATACAAAAGTATTCTTACTCTTACAAAAAGTATTGTGCACCATTAGATTTGCTTTCCAGCAGCAGTATAATTATTATATATTGTAGGACGTAATTGACAATTCAAACTTGGGTTCATCACTCTATAATACTCTATAATACTCATTTTCACAAGACTTATATAGACTTATATATAGATACACAGTACTATCTAAAATTATAAAGCACCTCTTTTGTCTCTGTTTTCCCAGTAAATGTTATAGGGATGCTGCAGCAGTTCTGGGAGCAAAAACAGGTCAAAGGAGCCATGACAGAAACTGAGAACCTAGTGGTTTATGAATCCATACTGTCACCTGGACCTCCATTCATCTGCTATGTCACCTTACCAGGAGGGAGCTGCTTTGGCAACTACAAAGTAAGTGAATTAATGTATGCCACACCGTGCAGCTACAGTATCAATGCAAATTGGGATGGCTGCTGTCATTTGGTTTAACTGATCTCAAGTTTCATCAGTGTGGAAATAACCGCCAGTCCTGTCCAAAACTGTGGCTTTGGCAGTCCTGGTGTAGGGAACGTGTCAGAGTGGTGCAACTGATTTGTTTAATCTGTCCCATTAAACACACGACTAAAATGGAGTTTAGCTCAAGTGGAATATCAGTTCAGACATAAAATTCAGCATTTCAGCATCATTTTACACCCACTGGCCACTTTATTAGGTACCCTATGCTAATAAACCCTATGCTAATTAGACCCCGTTTGCCCACTTTACATCCATAATGTGAAACTCCCATTCCACCACATCCCAAATGTGCCCTATTGGATTGAAATATGGTGACATTGTAGTACACTGTCACGTTTCAGGAACCAGTTAGAGTTTTATGAAATGGTGCTTTATTCATTTCTATCAGTTTATTATTATTCAGAAAATTGGTACACTGTGGTCATGAAGGGGTGGACACGGTCAGCAGCAATACTCCGGTAAGTTGTGGAATTTAATTTAATGTTGTGCATTCAGAGATGCTTGTCCGCATACCTCAGCTGTAGTTATAGAAGTAGTTATTTGAGTTATTTGAGTTACTGTTGTTACATTCAGCTCAAACCAGTCTGTCCAGTCTCCTTTCAGCAAGGTATTTTAGCCCACTCACTGCCACTCACTGGATATTTTCTTTCTTTTGGTTCATTCTCTGTAAAACCTAGAGAAGATGTGCATAAGTTACCAGTTTGTCTGTAGTACCTACAACCATTCGATGCTCAAAGTCACTTAAATTACAATTCTTTCCCATTCTGATGCTCAGACTGACTTCAGCAGGTTACCATGTCTACATGTTAAAATGCAGTGTGTTGCTGCCACACGATTGGCTTATTAGATATCTGCGTGAACAGCAGCCAATGAGCCTGGATCATCGTAAGCTTAAGAATATTTTTATTAGTTGTCTACCATGTCAAACTAGGTAATAATAACTACAATGTTGTAGTACATGCATGCCCCTATTTTAATATCATGTTTGCGAAACCATTTTACGCTAAAGAGTGTGAACTTCAACACCACACAATCACAATCAGCCATCCAAAAATGGTTAGCTATTTATAAATCAGGTTTTTGAGTACAGCAGATCATGCAGAAGCATCGCTTTATGAAATGTCACAGAGATTGCATGGCGACTAACCCCTCACTGCGGTGTTCAGTAACCATGGCTCCTTTGAGACCTCTGCTATTTGAGGAAAAGTGAGGGCCAGCTGCTGCCCTTTGGAGGAACTGAGAAACACCAGGGAGTCAAAACCACTGTGCTGAACCTCCTGTTTGAATAGCTCTTGGCTCTTTTGATCATCCTGTGGGCACCGGAGGCATCCAGTCCGTCTGCCCTGTAAGGGTTTCCTTTCTATGGCTGCATGTATGCCAAACCAATGCGCCAGAGAAGCATTATTAGTTTCACTTTACAGGTCAAAGAAATGCCACCAGAACAACCATGGATTATTCCTTAGTTCTCCTTCATGTCAATGTTTTGACTGCACTGTTTTGCAATTTTTATTCAGCATTATAGAGGTTAACAGTCTGTATTTTTAGCATGGTTAGTGAAGCAGTGATCTACAGTTATAATAAGATTCTTAAAGTTAGTATAGGGCTGGCATATGTCATAAGACATGCATTTTAAAAATAAAGGTTGTGTTTTTTTCTTAGAACATTTCACACTGATAGTAAGAGGACAGCTTCTCATTAAAACGCATAAAACGTTTCAAACAGTTAAGGTGTTGCTCTGATTCCTGTCTATCTCTTTTTCCAGTATTGTTACACAAAGGCAGAAGCCAGGCGTGATGCAGCCCGTGTTGCTCTGATGAACTCAACATTCAATGAGTTGCCATGCCGCCGCATTACCCCAGACTTCATCGCTCAGAGCATAGAGGAGGCTGTCACCACCACGAGCGTGAGCAAAAAAAAAAAACATTTTCATTCGTTTAAGAGCAGGAGTGCAAGAGCAGGAACAACGCTAGACGAGGCGCCAATCCATTGTAGGGCACATACACAGTCACGCACACAGTCACACACTAAGGGCCACTTTAGAGACATAATTTAACCTAACACACATGTCTTTGGACTGTGGGAGGAAACCAGAGTACCTGGAGTAAACACAAGCAGACATGGGGAAGACATGCAGACTCTGGAAAACATTTTAATAATAAATAAATCTTGGGAGGACCAGGACCCAAAAGGGACCCAACTTCCTTGGGCAGCCTAGATGATATATGTAAGAATTAAACTCAATTATCTAAATAATAAGTTTTTGCAAGAATTAAAATACACAGAAATCTAAATCTAGAGGGATCATATTTCAAAGATATATAACAATAAAATAACAGGTGTGCAACATTTAATGTTCACATTACATGTTATGTGTGTTTTCCTAATTGTTTGTGTCTTAAATGAATAGAAAAAAGTTATTGCCTGTAAACATTGATTTTATGGTCAGCACAATGATATTTTGAAATGTATCTATTTTTAAAGATATTCACAATATTTCAAGAGACTTCAAGAAGCTTCTGGAATTGTGAGAACTATCAAGAAGTTTCTAGAACTGTCCAGAATTATCTAGAACTTTCTGGGACTGTACATAATTGTACGTAGCTGTAGACAGACAGATTGCATAGTAAGTGGGCAACGGCCATCACAGACAAAGGGGAATTGACCTAGGCAGTCAGGTGTGAATTCAATATCTATTCAGATTCATTGTGATGATTGCGCCTTGACAGATAAAGCAGGACGGATCTATTGGTTCATTAAAATCAAATAAGCTAGTTATTAATTGGCTTTTTTTCTAATGTTCCAAAATCTACTGCAAAGAGCCTATATTTCACATCTCTAATGGACTTCCCACCTCTCCTGGAGGCCTGCCAAACTTTGCCCTGTGTGTGGGAGTCACTATGAGCGTGTGTGGTCCCGCTTCACGCTGCTGCCATTTCTCATGTTTAGACTTAGCCTTTGTTCCCAAGCAACAGCTACAAGCTTAACTGATGATAATGCAATAGGGTGGTAGCAAGGTTCAACCCTCCCCTTGCATTTGTTTCTATATCAGGGAGTGTGATTGCTTATTTGTTCCTCACTCTGTTTCACAGGCCAGTGTGGAGGATGCCTCAGACCCAAGCACCAGCATAGGAGCTTACAGTCTTATGCTGAAGTCCAACACGGGCAAGACCATGCTGGAATTTCAGGTTTGAAGAAAAAAAAAACATTCAGAATGATGCAAATCACACAAGCAGTAGCCAATTCTGTAGTATTTGACTGGCCACAGCCACATTTATTATGTACACCTTACTAGTATCAGGCTGGATTCCATTTTGTCTTCAGAACTGCCTTAGTGGTATAAATTCAACAAAAAGCTGGAAACATTTCTCATAGATTTTGGTCCATATTGACATCTAGCATAACACAGTTGCTATAGGAGAATCTCCTGTTCCACCAGAACCAAAAGGTGTATTATTAGATTGAGATCTGTTGACTGTGGAGGCCATCGGGGTACAGTAAAGTCAATGCCATGGTCAAGAAACCATTTTTTGACTTTTCTGACATGGCACGTTGAAAAATGGTACACCGGGGTCATAAAGGGATGCACATGCTCAGAAACAATACTCAGAAAGGCTGTGGCATTTATACAGTTCTCATTTGGTTTGGGGGCAAAAAATGAGCCAAGAAAACATGCCCACACCTTTATACCATCACCACCAGCCAGAACCTTTTGTTGTCTAATTTTGATGAGCATGTGCAAACTACAGCCTGTTCTTAGCTGGCAGGGGTGGTACCCAGGGTGGACTGCTCCTGCTGCACATCTGCTTCAGGGTGCATGTGCATATATGCTCTTCTGCCTACCTCGGTTGTAACGGGTTATTTGAGTTACTGTTGCCGTTCTATCAGCTTGAACTAGTCTGGCCATTCTCGGTTCGTATCTGGCATCCACAGAACTTTGTGTGCCAGAAGAACTGCAGCCCAATGGATATTTTCCCTTTTTCGGACCATTATCTGTAAACCCTAGAGATGGTTGAGTGTGAAAATCCCAGTAGATCACATAAATCACCTTTCAACCTTATTTGGATGCTTTGTTTAAATTTCTGCTGAACAGATGTACTTAATAAGCTGGTCAGTGATTGTACACTCAAACTAAGAACATTTCGCTCTGGTTCTCCCTGAGCTTCTTGTAGATCCAAAAGTCACATTAATAATGCAATATGCATATGCTATACCAGTGTAAAAACTGCAGTTTAAATGCCCCACCTCTCACTACTCCCATTATGGAGCCCATACACAACCCCAATTCCAGTTAAGTTGGGATGTTGTGTAAAATACAAAAACAGAATACAATGATTTGAAAATCATTTTTAACCCATTTTCAATTGAATACACTAGAGATACAAGATATTTAATGTTCAAACAGATCAACTTTGTTTTTTACAAATATTCATTTATTTTAAATTTGATGCCTTCAGCACTTCAACAAATAAGCTAGGATGACGGCATGTTTACCATTGTGTTACATCACCTAAATTTTGAAACTTTCTAAGTGGAATTCTTTCACATTTTTGCTTGATGTACAACTTCAGTTTCTCAACAGTCCGGGGTCTCTGTTGTCATATTTTGTACTTCATAAAGCACCACACACTCAAATGTGAAACAGGTCTGGACTACAGGCAGGCCAGTATAGTACCTGCACTCTTTTACTGCAATGTACGCTGTTGTAAAACATCCTTGCTTGTGAACGATTGAGCTTTCCAGGGATGCTCCCTTTAAAACCTATCATGAAACTCCCATGTGGAATGTTCCAAACAGGTGTGTTGAGCAATCCTCAACTTTCTCAGTTTTTTGTTACCCCTATCCCAACTCTGCACAGTGGGGTCTAAAAATCCAACACCACTAGTAAAAAGTTTCATATGGTATTCATTCCTAGAAAATGTCCATTGCTTTAATGACAGCACCATATGCTTGTTAGATATACTGTATGTTTGCCATGGCAATCCAATCATGATTCTTCTAATACAGTTAAAGCATAAAAACACGTGTAAAACCAGATGCTTGTTAACTTTATTAGGCTTTTAAAGAAGAACAGAATATATCTAATATATCTAATGTTAATTTGGTGTTAACAAAAGCAACCCTTGTCTTATAAAGTCAGATTTAAGGACAGGTTTGCATACCAAAACATACATTTCAAGACAAAAATATTTTTTTTTCATATAAATGCCTAATTTTTGAACGATTGCTTTATCAGTCTTAATTATGAAATCCATTTAAGGTGAAGAGTAACTGCTAAGGTGATATAAACTACATATTTATTGCTACAGTATGCTTAGTAGTTAAGCATACACAGCCAGAAAGCAGAGCCTTAACATCTGTGTTTTATTATCTTGAAGAACAGACACCAGTAAAATGTAAGGAATTACATTACTACATAATCAGATTAAATCTGTTTTTTTTTTTAAAGGAATTAATGACCATGTTTCAGCTGTTGCACTGGAATGGGACACTTAGGGTTTTCAGACAACAGAGATGCAGTAGACAGGTAAGAACCATTCCATAATAGTAATAATAATAATAATAATAATAATAATAATAATAATAAAAAAGCAACAGGATTGCTTTTTAGATACATGTGCCATTTTTCCTGTTTGTAACAATAATATTTTGATATCCGATGCAATTAAAATGATCCAAAACATAGCCATTGTCGAGTCCACCGACTTTTACTGCTACAACAACCTTTGTTCCTCTAAAAGGACTTCTAAAAGGGACGTTTTTGAAACATGAGATCTGAGGTCAGCTTCAGATGTTAGAAAATCTGAAGGCCTGTGCATTTTCAAGGTGTTTGAAGAAGAAATGCTTCTGAATTTATTATCTAAAATGTTTAAATATATTTTTTAAAAGTTCATATTCATTTTGAAACGTCCCCTAATTGTTGTGAGTAGTGTAGAAGGAATGTCCACAAACTGTATAGTGTAAGTGATGAAGTAGGGCTGATATAAACATCTGTATGGGTACAAGTACACACCGTAAAAAAATGTTCATTACAGCGTAGCTCCAGTGGCATAGTAAAAAGAGTTATCTGCTGTAGGTCCCAAGGGCCTGGTTTGACCCCATGTGAAGGTCATGTAGCGAGTTTACAGAACCATAGAATAGAATAGAAAAGAATATTCTAGGGCACATGCCTGCCAGCACAAATGAACTGGGTTAGACCCTGGGGAAAGTTCTCAAAATGAATGTCCATGGTAGTAACTAATGTGTTACAGATGCATATTGGGTTAAAAAAGGCTAAAAGGTATCCTTCAATAGCAGATCGAGTGACTTGGGAAAGGTCAGGCATGCCAGTGTATACATTACATTCTCATTATTCCCATCTGAATGTGTGCATTTGGAGCAGGAAGTGATCAGTTACTACACTGAACAACGGCTGGACGAGTGTATGCGTAGCCACATGGCCCTGGACTGGTTGCAGAGGGAGCGGCAGAAGCCCGGTCTGCTATCGAGTGAGCTTCAGTTGGCACTCAAGGAACTGGCTCAGGCTCGACAGGCTGGTAGAGAATTGCGCTTCTACAAGGAGAAGAAGGAGATCCTCAGCCTGGCGCTCAGTCAGGCCAGCACTGAGGAGCTTCAGACTTACTGTGACGAAGAGGAGGAGGAGTTCTGGAGGAGCAGAGAAGCTACACTGGAGTATATGACTGACAGGGGCTGCTGTCTGAATGGCAGCATGGTGGAGTTGTCGGAGCATTGCCAGTATTATTGCCTGGAGAGTGGAAGTGAGAGAGAGTCTGTAGGCTAAGGCGTGTGGTAGTCTGACTACTTAACCTACCCTGACTGAACAATTATGTCCACAGACATCCAGGCTTGGGGTAATTCTTCCCAATTACCACTGGTTCATATAAAACATTGCTAATTGTCTATTTCAAGGTCGTGATAAGGCTTAGGCTTGTAGAGTCAGATGTTATCTCTTAGACCAAGAACATTTCAGGAGTTGTTATGAATTGCTTCAAAAGTGACTATAGGCTATGCCAGCAGGCATTCTTTGTAAACCTGCCCTCCCCACTTTCATGTATTGTATGTACTTTAATGTCCAGAGGAATAAATCAAAGCACATACCAAAACAATGCCTAGCTCAAATCACCATTCATATATTTCAAACAGACCTGACTAATACAATTCAGGGCTGCGGTAAACCGAAGCCTTGACAACAGCATAGGCTGCAAGCGATGAACCAAACCAAGACAAGGTGCCAGTCCATTTTAGGATGGATGGACCCTCACTCCCTCACTCACAAGGATAACGTGCAAACTCCACACAACTCCAAGTTGTACCTAATTAAGTGGCCAGTTAGTGTACACTGTTACAGGGTGAGTCAAAAGTCACAGGATACTGTTAGGGTTCCTACCTTTGCACCGGAGCGGTCGGCCGTTCTCGCCGGTCGCCATTACAGAGCTATCGGTGAGACGGCTTATATTTACATTTTCCAGCATTTAGCAGACACCCTCATCCAGAGCGACTTACAATTGATACAGTCTTACAATCCAAGCAATTGTGGGTTAAGGGTCTTGCTCAAGGACCCAAATGTGCAGCTTGGCAGAGCCCTTGAACCCTTGACCTTCTGGTCCAGAGTCCATAGTCCTTAACCGCTAGGCTACCACAGTCCCTGAGAAGGTGATGATTTGAGTTACTGTTGCCTTTCTGTCAGCTCAAACCAGTCTGGCCCTTGTCCTCTGACCCTCTGGCATCAACTGCTCTGAAATACCAATCTCTGTAATCTTGGGTTGATTAAATATTCGTGTTAACAAGCAGTTCAACAGGTGTACCCAATAAAGAGGCCGGTGAGTGTGCCTGAGTATTATCATGTGCCTGAGTATTATCATGTGCCTGAGTATAAGAGCCTTCAAAAGATTCATCTCCCTTTTTTCTCAGAGAATTCCTGAGATATGAAGCGTGTGGATTCACTATCTAAAAGAGGCATTAATGGCACAAAGCACAGCCTGGGAGCTGACATTCTTCTTAAGGGAACTACCTAGTTTAGTCAATAATGGTAAAGGAATTTAAACAGCTGTGTTTGACCTTCTTGGTAAACCGTGGTTATTTAACAGGTAAGGAAGAAATCCCGTGTAATGAAGTAGTGAATCTGTGCTTGAGAAACAGGCAAGAAAAAAGAGGCCGATTACCAATTCAAATCATACGTTCATGAATTTCTTTGTTACTTTGACAATGCAATGACTGCACATTGATTATTCCTGTGAAGATCCCTGCGTTGGTTTTAATAGAGTTGCGAGAGACTGGGGGGAAAAGTGCCTTGTGAGAAAAAGTGAGAATGTTTTGTGCATGTGTGCAGGTCATGGTGATGACACGCTCTTATTTTCTTGACCTCAACAACTCATTTCACCCCAACAAGGACAAGTAACTAAACATGCAGACTGGAACAAAGATGTACTATGTGACTAACCGTTGTTAGATAAGTGCAGGTTTTTTGTTTATTTAATGCAATTTCAGCAACATACACACAAGGTTACATCTTTACCAATGTTATCTTAAAGAGTAGTCGTGTATATATATA